>OX596382.1:196805890-197115890 GCA_951394425.1 Tipula unca
ATTTCATTTGAGATATGTTACTGTCCAAATATTGTTGGTTTACCATAGTGTTGGTAATATTGTCCAAATATTGATTTTAAATCACCAATGGTGGAAGATAACAATATACATTTTTTTTGTTTCTAATTATTATAAATAAATGTAATTTCTCTATTTTATTCATTTCCTTTGTTTTATTATAATGTTGTGTGTGACTAGTAGGTTATTTATAAGCATTTTGTATTGTAATTCTCTATATAATAATGTTATCATTTATCTATAGAAACTATACTTGTATATAAAATAAAATAAAAATTCAAATCTAAAAGAAGAACATGTAAAGGTGGTTGACCGCTCTTTTTATTATATATAAATGTATATTACTATAAAAAGTTGTTTAACCGAATGTGGAGAAACTTTTCGATGGTACCACCAAAATTATGGTTAATTGCATTTGATAATCTTTACGTAAAACTGTAATAGAGAGGGGAGTAATGAAAAATATGCGCACATTGTTTGAAACGTGAAAATCAGTGTACAGCAACAAAAATATGCCAGTGGATGTTTTTCTGTTTCTTATAGTACCCAAAATTATAAAATACTAGGAATGGGAACTGACTACGATTTTTATTGTCGTTTTCCAGTTTTACAGCAACGCTAAATGGCCACGGATGAATTGGATTGATGAAAAAATCTCTAAAGTCGAACAAAAACATCATAATAAAATGCAACAATGAAATATTATTTTGAGTAGGATTAGATTATCAATCTAATATATAGGTCCTGCTTGTTCAAACGTGACGTTTAATATATAGGTCCTGCTTGTTTAAATATTCATTAATAGTTTACAAAAAAGAACTATTCATATATTATGAAGTTCATCGCGCATGCTTTGTTTCGACGATGCAACACCACCAGTATACGGTTCTATAAACCGAAAACACCATATTTTGATAAAATAAAATAAAAATTAAAAAAATTTTGTTTTTATCCAAATTCAAAATCTATATAAATTAATTAGGGCAATGGACCTGTTCACTATTTGCATTTTTATTAATCTAATGTATCCCGTTTTTTAATTTTTTTTATTTTTCTTCGTCTAACAAGACAATGAACTCGGTAAATCGGGCAAATGAATTTTATAAGTATTGTTGTTTTATTAAATGCATGAATGAAATAACGATCTTATTTTATTTTGCAATGTTGTTAAATAATATATTACTTATGAATTTTATAATGAATTGGTATATTCTATTAATTGTACAATAAAACATGTAGTTATCGAGATGTAACTGTATGTCGGTTGAAATTTTTAACTTTACCATCACTTGAATTTAAATTTTTCTTTTCAATTGTTTAAATACGATTTATTTAAATGTGATAATATTGTCGTCAGCATTTTTTTGATTAACCTAAATTAATTATCGTAAGTTGATTATTATTATTTAAATGAGTTTGATTGTTTACATTTTATTAAGAATTTTAGAAGTACATACTTATGTATATTAACATTTAAGGGGTTTGAAGTTGTGTTATGTATTCCCTGATGATTATTTTATTAAAGTGCGAGTAAGTTAATTTTAAATTGATAACTAATTTTACTATTAAACATTATCATTATTATAGGATTCTCTTTATAAGTATTTGTCAAATGAATAGAACGAAAGAAATGTGCAATCCGAAATGAATGGTAAAAGTAAAATATAAATATCGAATTTATTTTAAAATTAAAAGAACTTTAGAACTGTGCAAAATTATTAGAGCTACATACATATATTAGAATTTAAATTTTTTGAATTGCATTTGCAATGCATGCATGCGTCGCGTATTTACGACAGTTCAAACTCAAAAACTCAAAGTTTTAATGTAGTGGTTGATTTATTACATCCAAAAACTGTTTTTCTACGACTTGCGTTTTTTGAAAATGAAATAAGAATAATACTGTGCATGAGGAGATACTAATAATAAAATACTAAACAAATATAACTAAGGGATACTAATCCAATATAGCTTAAGTCGCATCTTACGACATCTATATTGCTTATTACCTAAATTCTTTGTAGCATTGTGTTTGTTGATTGCTTTGCATCATTGCCTTGAATTTATAGTTAATTTCCGTGTCATAAGATTTTTTTCTATAGTGCCGATCTTGAAGAAAATCTAAATTGCTTCAGTTAATTTTTATGCCCAGAATTGTCAACATCATTTTATCGACTCCTGCAGTCATACGTTATCTAGCTGACTAGAAGGTTCATAATTATATGCATATGTACTTATATGCTTGACATTATAGTATTCTACCAATCTTAGTTTTAATATAAAAAATAAAATATGTGTTTGTGTATATGTATAAAATATGTATGTTTATATAAAGGGAGTTTAATTTCGAATAGAACTTTAAGTTGGCAACACTTTTCAGTGACATCCGAATTAGGGTTGCCATATAGGTTAAATCAAAAAAGAGAACATGAGGGGGTAGGGGTCTCAAAATTTAAAAAGTCTACGGAATTCGGTCACTTCATTTTTGGGGTTAAACAGGAAAAAATTAAAAATTAAATAATTTTATTCAAGTATTATAACCATGGATGGATAACATTTTTCAAATTCAAATCAATTATTTTTGTAATTACACCGTTATTTTGGTCAAAAAATTGAATCAGGATCGGAAACATTTTAGTTGCCCCATGATTGCTTCCGTCGGTTGAAACCGATACAAATGATATTTTAGATAATGATCGCAGTATATTTTCGACACAATATGGTGCAATAACGTTATTAGCGATGCATTTTGTTTTGGTTCTGCCTGATGAAATTCGCTTAGCAATTTCAGAATCATCAAAAAGCTTTTTAAATAGTTTGTTAGTACATTCTGTTGAGTTAAAACTGAAATGAAGTTTCACTGTGTGGAATGCTAGGGTTCCTTCAACCGCTGATACTTTGTTATCAATACGGGAAAATTTTTTGAAAAAAAATCACTTACTGATTTTGAATTTTCCCCCGCTCGAAGAGCTTCGATATGTTTACGCGCATGGATATGTTGTTCCAAGTCATATTTTCCTTTATTAGCGATGTTTACAATGCTTTTGCAAATTGAACAAAATGCCTCGGATTTTGAATTTGTTGTTGGCTTAAAACAATTGTATTTTTGTTGCAGCTCTTCAGAAAACACGCACTTTCGTTTACCCATTTGCTATTAAAATAATAATAAAGCTTTATCAAAACAAAACTTAATGACAATAAATAAATTAAGGTATGTACTGTGGTGAGGCTATGGTTTATTTGATCTCAAAATAAATTTAAATTAATAAATCTGAATAAATCTAACCACTGGAGAACACGAACGAACACACTATAACTGCAATGTTAAGTAAATGACGTTGAGTAAAAAACGTACTACAATATTGGGTCATAAACACAAAAACGACGTTGAGTAAAAAACCAACTAGAATATAAGGACATAAACACAATGAATTGAAATTTAACAACAAAAGTTGTTTGTTGAGGAAACCAAAATAGATCGAAAATATGACGAACTTTGTTCTGAAACTTCTGTTAATCGGTGTTTCTATAGTTTTCGTATAGATTTATAAAATATATAAAAAAGAGAACAAATCAAAGATATTCCAAAAAAGATAGAGAACAAAAAAATCTTGTTGAAAAAGAGTACATGTTCTCTTTAAAAGAGATCTGTTGGCAACCCTAATCCGAATTGATAGCTGACAGTTGAGTTTTGGTTAGTTTCCTTTGTCATTTCATAATGAATATATTTACGCTAGAACAACGTTTGCAAATTGTTCAAATTTACTTTAAAAATAATAGTTCAGTTCGTGAAACTAATCGCGTGCTTTGCTCATTTTATGGTCGACATAACCGTTCATCAGATCAGTTAATTCGATTTACATATGCGTGATTGGACTGAATAGCAACGGAGTGAAAGAAATACTTGATCCGCTTGTAGAGTTTTCAGCTTCAGTTGGACGTCAGATCAATGAGTCCAAAACGAAATACCTGATCTCTGGTTTTAGGGACAATTTCACACCAGATTTTAGTAGTGGCCACCACACGTTTGAGGAAGTGAGATGGTTTAAATATTTGGGTTCTCTTATGACTCACGATAACAGTGTGGGTGATGATATTAAAGTGCGGCTGGCAGCTGGCAGTCGTTCTTTGTATCCTCTAAGGCTAAAATCTAAACACTAATCAAGTGCCGTGAAGCTGAAGCATTACAAAGCGTTGATTAGGCCCGTTGTTATGTTTGGATGTGAAAGTTGGGCGCTGACGGATGAGTACGCGAGATGGCTCCTTACATTTGAGAGAAGAATAATGCGTGTGATTTACGGCCCAAAACGCGATAGCGATGGTACATACCGAGCTCTGTACAATTTCGAGATCAGAGATCTGATGAAGATCCCCGATATTGTACATGAAGTAAGATCTTAGCAAGTACGCTGGCTCGGTCACGTTCTGCGTGCTGCTCCGGAACGAATTGTGCAACGATCTCTAAAAGGAGAGCCACCATATGGTAGCCGCAGAGGTCGTTGCAGGCGACGATGGCTCCATGATGTAGAGAACGACTTGGTCTCTTCAGATTGTCTTAGACAGTATGAAGACCATGCTGAGGATCGAAACCGTTGGAGCCAGATTGTTGACTCAGTAAGGGGCCAGTAATGGCCTTTAAAACTGTTTATTATTAATTCGTTTTACTAAGGCTCGCTTTCCCATCACTGGAGTGAAGATACTCCACGAGCCATTGTTCAAAAACCATTACATCCACAAAAAGTTATGGTTTGGTGTGCTTTATGGGCCGAAGGTATCATCGCACCATATTTGTTCTTAAATTATGCTGGTGGAAACGTTACAGTCAACGCAGACTGGTATAGAGGCATGATTACTAAGTTTTTGTGCCTCAATTGGATGGTATTGACAATTTGACATCAGAGACACGTGGTTCCAACAACGGGGTCACATGCCATACAGCGCGCGATACAATTAATTTACTGAAACAAACATTTCATGAACGATATCGTGAAATGAACCTGTCAACTGGCCACCGCGTTCGTGTGATTTGATACCGCTGGACTAGTTTCTTTGGAGGTATGTGAAGTCACTTGTCAATAAAGTCGCATTCGTGGCCATTAAAATTATTTTTCTATGTTTTATTTAAGTTCAAAGTTCTTTACCTCGAAATGCAACACCCTTTGCATACATACATTCATATATTTTTCATCAAAATATAAAATTTGTAAGCAAATGTTTTGGGCTTTGTCTGTGTTCGAGAGCCAATCTCTTATCTCTTAAAGTGTCTCTTGAGTATTTTGAATTTTAAAGAAAACGTCGAATATCTACTTCACTTCCTCATCAGTCATGATCATAACCGAACAGTTGAAAATTTGGGTATACACTGCATACTGAAGTTTGCCAACCCCATGGCAAAAAATTGAGAAAACACAATAGAGTAGTTTAGAATTTAGATGATCTCTGCTGAGTTCTGTTACTCAAATCGACATCATTTTTCTACGATATAACTCTTCTTACTAGAAATTGCTGTATTATAGATTTTGAGTAGAATGAGGATGCATCAGTGTGCAATTTTATTTGCTACAGATGATTCCATCTAAATACATATTGTGAGTACTTTATTTTAAATCAGGTGATAATTTATACTCTTTACTTAATTCTTGTATTAAACATCTCAATATGGATAACAAGAATCATGCAGTGATATTTTAGGACTGTTTTATTCTTAACAATGATTATAAATTGTCCCTATCAGGTAAACGAACAATTACTTTTGGTTAACATATCAACAAACTTCATCTATTAGTTTCATCACTAAAAAGTAACACCTAAACTAACTGTATGTGTAAGTCAAAACTCAAAGTATGTACATATGTAAGTACTGATTCAAATATCTTACATTCAAACTAGAGAAATAAATTAAAAGGCTTATCTCAAAGACATAACAGAGTTATAATATTATAATGTATTCCACAATTTCTATTTTTTTATGTACATAGTATGTGAATTGAAGTCAACCATCAACAATCTTTGTATGTATAACCAACATAACAGAAAAATATATTGCATGCAATTATTTTCAAATTAAAAATACAAAAAAAAATCAACGGTAACAAAAAATATTCTCAATAGTCGTCGTTTATACCTCTTTATTTATGTATGTATTTATTTTTGTTCTTTTTTAGTATTATGTATTTTCGAGTTATGTTATTTTATTGCTATAAAATTTTAAAAATAAAGAAAGAAGATCTAACTAAAGTAAAAGCACTAAAAAAGTATAATGACCTTTTTCTGAAGTCATGTCACGTCTTTTATTATTTTTTTTAAATTAAAAAAACAATGCTTTTATATCATCCGTCATTTAGTATAAGTGGGCCTGGACTGCTATTCATCCAGTTTATTCACGGTAAAATATGCGATGATAGTGTGTTGATTTGATATAAATTTGACAAAACACGAATTATCAAGTTCTTTTAAGTCGCGTGCCTAAATTAATACTTGTTCAAATTTAACGAAAAATTAATTTTCTCTAATTTAGCATAATTTCGAACAGTACATAACTATTATATTTAAAATTTAAAAATTAATTTTCATATTAAAATAAAAAACAACACTATTGCATATACATATGTACATAATATAGCAAAACGAGATTATACATACCTACAAAATACTGAAAAAAACTGCTTTTAGAAAACGTGCGCGCGACCTTACATTTTTGTTGTACTTGTATAAAATAAAATGTTTCAATTTAATTTTACTTGTAGAGTTATAGTCGAACCGAAGAAATACCGAACAGTCGTCGTCTATCCTAGGCTACGGTAAAAGTACGACATCACATCATATATGTATTATATTAGATGTATATAAATATTAATATACATTATGTATGTATATGGTATTGATGTATATATAAAAAATACAAAAATATAGATTATACATAGATGTATATTATACAAATCCAATTTAATTAGGGGTGTGCACTGCTTTTTCTTAAATAATATGTACAATTCTCAAGTATGAATACCGCACACACCGCTCCATATAAAATAAATAAATAAACAATACTTTCAACAAACTGGTTATATGAACTAATAAAACACATCCGATTTTTTCCTTATATATATATATATATATATATATATATATATATATATATATTATATATATATATATATATATATATATATATATATATATATATATATAAATATATATGTATAGGTATATGTATATATATATATATATATATATATATATATATATATATATATATATATATAAAATATATAGACATAAATTCTAGTTTTTTCTCATTTTATTATATGTAGTCGTTTCATATAAAGAATTTCTCTATTTGTTCTATATTATTTATGACGTCATTGATTTATAAATATATATATATGTATATATATAGCGAAGTTATATATATATATATATATATATATATATATATATATATATATATATATATATATATATATATATATATATATATATATATATATATATATATATATATATATACATGTATATAAATTCGGTATATTTATTTTTATTAAAATTTTGTGACGTTATTTTGAATGGTATTTTCTATTGGTGAGATTGTTATGTGACGTAAATCTGTAAACGAAATCGACCTTCGATTTTTATATTGTGAGAATGTTAATAGATTATGATGTTGTGAAAATGTTGAATTGAGAATTTTATCGTTGTATTGCCATAATAATATAAGAAGTTTTAGGAAAACTTGTTATATTACTGCGATTTTTGTTTTTTTAAATATATTTTTATGTAAAAGAATATTATTTTGTTTATAAATATCATATCTAAAATTAACCGTAAAATATAAAAAATCGAAATTTATCATTTTTTGTGTGGTTGCGTTGGTAATATTTTTATTTATTTCAGTTATTTTAATTACATTTTAAGTAGCCAAATTGTTTTTGCTCTTTTTGTGGTATTATTTTTTGAAAAACAAAGGTAGGAACAGGTTTGTAAAAATGATTGTTTGGATTGTTTTACCATTTTGTGCATCAACTGTCTTAATAATATTTAGGTATTGACCTTTAAGTATATTATTATTTTTATTTTCATAATCAAACTTGACTTTGCGATTCTGTTTCGGTTAGATTTATTTTTTTCACTACAAATTCTTCAATTGGTAAACGTACTATGTATTAGAATTTGCCCCATAGTATTATTTACGTTAAGTGCAGTGTCACACTAATGATTTAATACGGCTTAATAATCCTTGTGTCTAAATCAAATTATCATGTTGAATCGTAAGCTGCTAAATACTAAGTAGACAACCATTTTAAAATTGTGCAAAATCTAAAGTATCAGCGTTTATCAACTCTAAACCTTTTTAAATATGCAAACAGAAAGAGATAATTCCAAATGATACCTACATAAATAGTAAAGTTGATTTAGTCAATTAGAAAGTATGTATAGGTAATCCACGAAGATAATTTGAACGCATAAATAAATTTGACCCTCATTTACTGAACTCATTTCATCACTAATAAACACTTAAAGTATCAATAATTCGTTTCCATTAACTTAGTATAGCTAGCACATTTAAGCAGCATAAGTTAGGGAAAATATGTACATACATACTTATGCCTTAGTAATTATTTCTGAATCAAATCACAAATGAAATAAGCCGATTCTACACATTTTTAAGTCTGTTAAGGCCTCGAGTATGTATTTAAAAGCCGATGTCTCCCACAATCAAATTAATTCAATTTAAATGACAGAAAACGCACATTTTTACCATCGGATGACGAAGTACGGATTTTAATTCCTATGATTTACATTAAAATTTGTATAGACAGGCTATGGGCCAATACTTTGTTTGAAGTAAATTAATTTATCCTAAAAAAGTAGGGTAAACCGAACACAAGAAATTTTTGATTTCTAAGTTATTCATTTTGTATCGACCTACGTTACGTGATTGAGTGAGTTTGAAATAAATAAAAAAAATTCAATAAAACAAATACTTTTACCGTAGTAAATGGTTTATCCGAATATTGTGGTCCACAGTCTAAGTAGTTTTAAGTTGTGTATGGCTCGTAGATAAATTTCAAGTAGTTGTGCCTTGTTTTCTTTATAGATACATTTATGAGACTGTTTGACTACTGGTTTTATTGTACTTTGAAAACTGAACAGTAGCTGTTTTTTATGCACGGCTTTATGCAGATCCGTTTTTTAATAGGCCTGCATAATCTGCATACTGCAAAGCTCCATACTTAGCCTGTACAAACATGGCAGATGAGTCAGCTCATGTATTATACATTCCAACAGAGGGTCATAGATGTTTTCAATTTAATCACTCGATCTTAGTCGGGAGATGAAAAAAGTTTTTAGTAGATAGGCTTATATAAATTCCGATAGGCGTTACTTGATATTTACTTGAAATTTGGAGACAATGGAATTTCACATAATTTTAGTAATATTCTACAAACCTAAACTAGCAAGTTTATGTTCCTATTATATAGCTGATTGATTAGAACCTTTAGTCTTACTCATTATTTTTTAATATTTTCCTCACACTCAATTTACAGTGAGCTGAGTAGGTACAACTCAAAGCGCACAAACAGAAAATAACCATAACTCTTATGCTATAAAAGGGGGGATTGCCAATCGTTCGCATCATAGTACTTAATATGCATCTACATTCCACATACATATTTAAATAAAGGCAATGATTGATCGTGATTTTTAAGTTTCATGGTATTTATGTTATGCTGCTGCACTCTTCTCTCAGTCAATACCAAAGTAAGAAACTCTTGTCCATGTGCAAATCCCGGTTTTATAAACGGAAATGTTATAATCAGGTTTACATGCTATTTGGTATATTATTATGTCGTATATATGTATATATACACAAGTAAAGTAGGTAATTTTTTTTACACATACATATATAAAGTATGTGAGTATAACGCAAACAAAAAATGCTTGAAACAATAATTTTTAAGAAAACAAGTTATTAAATCTAACGTATTTGTCTCATTTCATTTATATTCCCCTTACGAAAAATACCACTGCGTCGGTGGAGTAACTTGTTTATTCCATCTTTTTTACTTTTATTTTGCTGTGGATTGTCGTCGTTATACAGCAGAAAAGGAAAGATATCTAGTGTGTGATAATGAATGAAATAAGCTGATAAATATTATTTAGAAGCCCATGTATAATATAAAAAAAAAGTGAAAAGAGCGGCCGGTTTTATTATTTTGCTCATGCTGTTACATACATACATACATATGTTTAATAGATATATTTGGATATATGTATATACATACATAGTTGAAAGGAAAATAATAGTACACGCATTCTATATGGAGAGATAAAATATTTATTGAAGCCTTTTTTTGTTACTCTTGTAAACAGCCTTTTAATATTGACTTATGACCACGCCCAAATAATAATATTTACACATGTATAAATGTATATAAACATATAATATTAATAATATATACATATAATATTTAGTATCTACATTTGGCTACTGCAAATACATAATACATTTCTTCATCTAGTCTCTCAACTAGAATGGAATACTTAGTATGATACGAGTTTCTGTCCTACAAAACATATGATCCTGCGTACTTCTTTGGGTGAAATTACGCCTCCACTGTTTGTTTTTTTATGAAAACGATTTTGTTTATTTCTTTTAGAGTTATTGATTTTGTTCTTATCACTAATGAAAATTTAAGCACACGTCTAAAATAATAATCACGTGTAGCAATAACAGTTCAAATTTAAAAAAAAAATTTATTTATTATTTTTAAAATTCAATAAAAAACTAGTTTAAATTTCGCAAGTTTTATTGATTTTTGTGGCAACTGCCAGCAAATTATAGTTTTTAAATTTTAAATAGTGCGCCAACTTGCATAATCGCGTGAGGAAGTATATAAACTAACAATAAACGGGTTAAATATTATAAATATCTTTATACTCCCGATAAATCCAAAATCAACTCTGTTACATTGCATACGTAATCCTAAACTATAATAATAAAACTATTTAATTAATGTTATATTACTGATTAATATTACTTACACACCTGTACATCGAAAAAATCTAATAGTAGTGTAACAAATTAATAAAAACAATAACAAAAAAGCACGTGTCACAAATAATTATTAGTGTAAAAAAACAAATAATGAATATTTGAAATTTGTTAACAAAACTACAATCCATTTCTTTCCCTTTATGTAATTACTTTACGTAAAAGATTGTTTTTATTGGATCATTATTCCATTGTTAGTAGTAATCAATATTTACCGGAATGATTCGTAACTGAGATGCCCGTTTCAATTAGTAATCTGATCATACAATTCATACCTATCAGAGATAAGACATTTTATTTATTATTAAACGGCTAAGCACTACTATATATTTGTTGTCCCTTTTGCTATTGATCAATATTATTATTTTTTTTTATTTATTAACTGTTTCTTTATATACCAAGCTAAAAATATTGTTGGCAACACTGGAGAAAAATCAGTAAATTATTTTTAAGTATGTGTAAAGAAACATCAATACATACGGCCACACGAATGACATAAAATATTAAATTAAAGAGAGAATAAAAGTATGCATATGTTTTGATTTGATTGCACGGTAAAGAGAGGAACATTTTTGTTTGTTTGAAAGCGAGACGAATATATAAAAACTATATATGTGTGTATATATTATATATATATATATATATATATATATACATATATATATACATATATATATTTTTTTTATTAGTTTGTTTGCGGTGCAATGATAAAAAGTCTAGACTTGAATCGGAAAATAAAAAAGTATACACATATTTTTGTTTTGTACACTATTATATTTTGTTTTTTTTATTGAGAAAAAATACCGTTTAATTCAAATTATTTTTGGTTTTTATGTTGGTAATATTTTTTAAATTTATATTTTATTTATTTCACAGAAGGTGAACAACAAGGAGCATGGGAAACCGGTTTATCATATGAATGTCGTTCACTACTGTTTAAAGCATTGCATAATCTCATTGAAAGGTATATACATCGTATAAAAATACATAATACTGAATTTACTGTCAATTTTTATTACTATGTTTCATTTTTTTGTTTCAATTAACAGTTGTTTATTGTCACGAGATGTCGTTCGACTTGGCAGGTGGTTTGTGCAGCCGTGCTCAAATAATGAAAGAACATCAGGAAAGAGGTAAATGATTTAATGTTATATAATATCTACAATGTACAACACATTTTGAATGATTATCATGACCGGCTGATGTTGGTTTAACATATGATTTACTATATTATTACCATATTACCACAAATTATATATTATATCATATACGCCATAACTGAATTTTCATATGGAAAAATTTCGACTCAGTTATTTAACCTCGATTTGAAAAAAAGGGTAGTATATAGTGGTTATACACAACAGTCAATGCCACTATTTACATATATTAAAAATCGTTGAAAAAACATGACAGTGTACAATGCATAGCTGTCAATCTCAAATGTCATTCTTGTTTTCTAGTGGATTTCGCATAATTTGGTTGTTTATTATTATTGTGATTAGATTTTTATTTTACGGGCCTATTACAAGCGTAATATACATTCCATAAATGAAAATAAAATAAAATACAGTCGAACAACCCACAACAAACCAGAAAAATGAATCCGAATGGAAAATGCTATTACAATCTAAGAAATACACGATCGGACGCAATATTTATATTGTATAATTCCATGATTTGTGAGATGTGTACCACCAATAACAATCATTCGGGTAGCAGCCAGTGGCCATCGGTGCATCACATTGAATAGTTCGCTCTACCTTACGCCTAGTATACCACTGCTATAGCACATTACATAATTCTACTAATGGCCAGTGGCCACCGGTATACCACGGTACACAACGCTCAAAATGTATTTGAGAAAATCACATTCACTAGTTTTGAACATCGAAAATAGAGTGGTGCTAGGAAATGGCTAAACTAGCTGCAAGGAAAATGTATGTGTGTCATACCGAGAGTTTACGACCAGCTGACAGTATACTAGCCACTGAATATTATTATTCGTGGGATACCGATGGTTACTGGCCGCTAGTTAAATTATTCTACGTGATATACTGGTTTATATTGTCCGGTGATTATATTTTTCTGAGTGTTATACCAGTGACCACGGTCGCCGGTTGTATTATTTACCGTAGTATACCAGTAGTACACCGGCAGAGAATCTGTTAATGATTGGGCAACAGTAGTTCACATTACATTTGAATCCTAACTTATTTTGTGAATTATGGCTGATTTACATTCAATCTTTAATCTTTTTTCCAATTCTATTCCTAAATCAAATATGTAAATAAAAGAAGATAGCTATACGCTTATAAATGGAAAAAATTAATAGTTGTGCAAAATATAATATGTTATAAAAAAAAATTCACAATTTGGCTGCGAACTTTACAAAAAAATAACAAAATAATGAAAAAAAGACGAACTCGTTCATCTATTTTTTTTGAAAAAGACAATGTTTATTTCACTATGCCACATTATTTTTTCATTCAAATCATATGAATGTACTTGTTTCTCTTACGTCAGTTTTATGGAATAGAGAAAAAGATTGAATGTAAATGAGCCATTATTTGGCATTCTCTTTGTGATATAATGCGATTTACTAGTTGCATTTACATTAAATGTGATTCGTCTAAATTATTCGATTCTATTTTGGCTATCTTCATTTTCACTTATTTTTATTGGTTATTCAATATTCCAGTAGCCCAAGTGTTAATGATTGAACGACTACTATCTATATCAGTAATATGCCTATCTCAAGCCATAAATCTTGAGTTGTTCCAAGAGGAGTTATCTCTGATCTAATTCAATAAGTTTATAACTCTCGAACTTATTGCTTAAGTTAGTTTAACAATATTTTCACCTTTTATTGCCAGTTAGCTTTGACTAATATTTAGAATTAATATTATTTATTAACTCTAAATAAACGATCAATATTTTGACAATTATTTATATGCGAAAAAAGTAGATAAAATTGCTGCACTGTAAATATTTTTTTTGAACTTCGGTACCTTTTTAAAGTTTGTAAACTTTTCTCAGTTCAACATTTATTTTGTTCAAGTAATGTCGTATATATTAATATGATATTACTATGTTTCCATGTATCGAGTTGAAATGGGTTTAGGTTTCATCGAGTTAAATTCCTGGCGACGCGGCGCTAACTCATAGCGTTCCATGAACATTCTAGTTAATTTGATGAATATGTTGTGAACACATTTTTTTTAATTACGGTTTGGTTTATTGTCATTAATTAATAGACGTTTCTATTTGTGTTTTTTAAAACATTTACATTTGATAGAATCTAACCCAATTACATTAGTTTCGTTGTGTTATGGATTTAACGAAACTACATTAATCTGTGTTTCTATGCACATAAACCTTAGTTTACCTAGGTTAACTCGATCATGGAATCATGGTATATGTTTTATAAGATTATTTTATAAAGAAAGTTATTTAATTTTGCAGGTAGACTTGTGTTGTAATTTACAATGAAGTTATGATTGAATAGATATTGTGATCATAATTCATACATATGTATATCAATTTTATGTTACATATGTATTCCTACCTATTATAATTATAATCAAATATCCTCAATTTTACGTGTCGTATAATTTCGCAGTTTATGTTAAATTCTAAGTTAAACTTAGTAAAACTATTATTATTTTTAATTTTATTTTGTGATGATTATGACCACTTTATTTTAACATAATATTTCGAATTTTCAAATTAACTTTGGACATTTGAAGATAATCTGATATCCCATTTGGGCGTTTGAAGATATTGTGATATCCCATATCGTAAGATAATCTGATATCCCATATCACTATGGAATACGAAAATTTCAACAATATTATTAAAATATTTTTAATACTAAGCAGTACTTTTGTGGAGAAAATTACTTAAAATTAATTCAAACAATTCAAAACTTTGATTCAAATATATTATAATTAATATTGAATTTCAAATAGATTCCACAGTCTTTTTTAGAATTATTTAAAAATTTTAGATAACATAACATCAGCTTTGATTATCATGAAATAATCTATTGAGAATAACAATTAATTTATTTCCAGCTCACAACATTTTTCATTTTCATTCGCCTTTTTCGTACATGGTGATCTGACAGTATGTGCATCGATGGACTTACGGGAACATCCACCTGTTCGGCCATTGACTCCCGAATATTTAGCTGAATCGGTGTCACAATCACAAAGCAACGAAGGTAAACCGAAACCGGTGATTTTGGCTCCGTTTGGGCTAGCTGCAACGCTAACTGGCAATAGTTATCGTGCTCTAGATCCAGCTTCACAAAAAGCTCTAAATGACTGGATAGCATTTTATCCATTGTGCAATCGGGATAATTCTGAGTTGCCACCAATTGTCGAAGTAATATCAGGTGAGTTTTATATTCGACTTAAACACAAGACAAACATTTATCGAATATTTTTTAAATATATTTTACAGGCGGCATAAAAATGCGATATCCTTCAAAATATGTCTTAGTCACCGACATTGATGCGCCCGATTTTTCACTCGAAAAATTTCAAGATATGTCAATCTCAATGGTTGGTACCGATATCATACCACCCGGTAATGATTTAGGTAATCCATTTAGCATGCATCTTCCACAAACCGCGGCGACCATGCTACCTGAGCGAGTATGGCAAGATTGTATTGCCAATTCACCACAATCTTTGCTAAACAATACACAATCAAATGATGATACCTCCACATCATCCTCGTCGTCATCATCTTCGTCGTCGTCATCATCGCTTGCCAATACCAGCACAGAATCGAACAATAATTCAACAACCCAGAATAATAATTTTTGGGAATTTCAAGATCCCTCGCATAAAATGTCTTGCATTTGTGTCAAGTAAGTTTAACGCATTTTTTAAAGCTTTTTCTTTATTTATACATTTTGTTTGTTTGTTTTCCCGAACCAAAAATTATATTTTTATTTATTTTAGAAGTTGTTTAAAAACGAAAATTTTAAGACGCAATTTTCTTATTTTGCATATTGCATGCAATTTTATTTGTGATTTACTTTAAATTTTAGTTTAAGGCAAATTGTTCTTAATAATTTTACCTATCTAGTTTTGATCGAATTTATTAGTTACTTTGGTAAAATTACGTCTTGTAGTAGAAATGAGGAAATTTATGAATGTTTGTCGAACTGGAAAAAGTATTTGTTCTGTGTTCATAAAATGTTGTATGCAGTAGTAGTACACAAACTTTCACCACAAAAAAAAGAACAATAGAGAGAAAAAAAGTTTTTATATTATAATCATGACAAACTTTACTATTCATTTGTATGTGATATATGTTTGGTTGTTAGTTTTTTAGATTCGAAGATTTGTAATGAATACATCTCCTTATATAAATATGCCTTTTTTGTTTATTTGTATCTTATAAATTGCATAATTTGTTTAGGGTTAGATATCTATTAAAATTTAGCTTGGTTTTATTTCCAGAGTGAATGAAGTTTATCTTTCAATTATTAATTTATCTTTAAACGACAATATGTTTTGGTTGTAGATATGCGATTTCTGATAATATCGACTATTATGGGCTTTAGCTTTTGAATTTATTTCCTTTAGGCATTTGTGCTCTTCTTGTTTGGTTAGATTTCTATCAAAACTTAGCTGGTTTTATTTCCAGAATGAATGAAGAATTATTGTTTCAAATTGATGTGATGCACGACTCTTGTAACTAAAACGTATACCATATGAAAACAACACGAGAAGTTCAATTCCTTTTGCTTAGTGATACGCCAGTGCCTTTATCCGGATTTTTCAATTAATTTGAAGTAGATTTATACAATTCTGTATGGTTTGAGCATTTCAGAATTTGAAAATTGCTCATATGCAATAAAAAATTCACAGACTCTTCTAATGTTCTATAACAATATTACTTATTAATATACATTAAATCTGTAAATCTCACAGATATCTGGATGCAAACCAACCTATGTTGGTATCGCTAATAATAACGACGGTTAATTGGTAACATTGTGAAAGATTCAACCTACCGTCATGTTTTATATTATTGGGAAATCTATTTGTTTTGAATTGTTTTAAAAATCCTATGTGAACATTACACAAATTGCAGTATGTTCTATTATTAATAATTTCAAATATTTTGATTATAATCCAAAATTTCAAAAATCAAATTTTCTGCAGTTGTTAGTTTAGATTCATTCAGTTCCGTTATTTTCAATTACAAATTTTTTTAATGGTTTTGTTATGAAGACGAATATCTCACATGATGTCCTTAAGAAAATGCACCTAGTAAAACGGATAACTTCAGTAATATTTTAATTATGAAAGTCACCGTTAACACATTTAGCACCTTCAAAAGTTTAAAAATGTATGACCAAACTCAAATAGACTACTCTGCAAAATGAATGCATCACTAAAAAATTTGGCCGTAACTTTTTAAATACAGAAAAATATTGATTGCAGATTATTTATTTAGATACACGGTATTCATACTGATGAATTTAAAAAAAAAAGATAAACAAACACGGTCATTAGAAAGGAAAGAGAGTTTTAAGGAAACAACAAAAAAATTAAGAATGTTAATCAGTCGTGATTATTAACACGTATTTCCTCCTCTATTATTGATTACAGCTACACAGCGACGGCTTATGCTCGAAACTAAGTGAATTAATTGTTCCTGGTCAATTTTGCTCCATATTTGTACCAGATGTTTTACCTCATTAAGGTTGGCCGGAGGGCGTTGGATATCTCGTAATCGCCTTTAGAGTATATACCACATACGCTCTTTAGGATTGAGGTCAGAGTTAATTGATGGTCACTCCAAAATCTGAATACTCATTCTTCCAAATACTCTCTCATGAGCAATGTAAGGTCTTGCATTGTTCTGCATTAGGCGGCAATTAACTGTAACATATGGAGCAAGTGGTTATGGTTCTACATATTTGCAATATGTTGGTGATAAATAGTGATTAGCCATTTAAATCCCGCGCCAATAACACTAAAGCAAAAAATGTTAACATCACGTGCATTTATACACAATATTTTTAGTTCGACGATTTATTTGTTATGTTTTAGAGACCGCGTTAAAATGTATCTTAGCTTGAGCGGCTTAAACAAAAAATCAAACAATTTTCTTGATGGATAAAATTAATTTTGTATTTTCATTGAAAAATATCGGTTCAAAGAAAATTTCATCTTTTCACATATTGGGTGTATGCATTAAAACCCGGAATTTGATACTAGATGTCATTACTTGTTTATGCGTAATAGTACATCAATGACATCTATGTCATTTGAAAGCTCTATTCAATACCTGTCAAAATCAGCTAAAAGTTTTTGTTTTGATTGTGCACATCCAACCGATTTCAACGATGGAAAATTTATCAAATTTGAGAAAAAAACAGCAATTGTGGGAAGTTTTGTTGAGTTGTGTTGAGCTTCCTGGTCAGCCGATAAAGTTTGAGGATGAAGAATTGGAGGCATTACTCGATCAAGATTCATGTTAAACCCAAGAAGAACTTGCAGAATCATTGGGAGCTGATCAAGCAACAATTTCCAGACGTTTGAGAGCCTTGGGATTCATCCAAAAGATGGGAAATTGGGTGCCATACGAGTTGAAGCCAAGAGACGTGGAAAGACGATTTTGCATGTCCGAAATGCTGCACGAGCGCCACAAAAACAAGTCTCTTTTGCATCGTATTGTCACTGGCGATGAAAAATGGATCCATTATGATAATCCCAAGCGCAAAAAAGCGTATGTCAAGAAAGGCGAGGCCGGCCCATCGACACCAAAGCCGAATATTCACGGGGCTAAGGTCATGCTGTGCATTTCGTGGGACCAGCTAGGTGTGATCTACTATGAGCTGTTGCCAAGTGGCAAAACCATCAATGCCCAACTCTATCGTCAACAATTGATCCAATTGAAGCAGAAAATCCAGGCAGAGCGGCCAACGTATGCGACCAGACACGAGTGAATCATTTTCCACCACGATAACGCTCGGCCACATTACCTGGAGAATAACGGATGGGAAATTCTGCTTCACCCGCCCAGAGCTTGCTCCTTCCGACTACCACCTATTTCGATCCATGCAGAATGCCCTATCAGGAATACGCTTTACTTCAGTTCAAGGTATCGAAAATTGGCTCGATTCGTTTTTGGCCGCCAAGCCGGCGCAGTTTTTCTGGGATGGAATCCATAAATTGCCAGAAAGATGGGAAAAAGTAGTGGGTAGCGATGGGCAATATTTTGAATAAAAAAGTCTTGTAACATTTTCTCACAATAAAGGCTCAAATTTTATTAAAAAATTCCGCTTTTTAATGCATACACCCAATATGTATTTTCTATCAGACAAAAATATGTTTTCGTTAATTTATCTAAATGTCTTCTATTTTAAGCTAAATTGTTAACTAACTCAATAAGTAACGGTAACTTTAGAGAAGTAAATGTCTTTAGTTTATGTAATAAGATTATACTTATGATTCATAACTCAGGTTTATTTAGAAGGAAAGTTAAAAGATTTTTTTCATTTTTTAAGCTAATGGAAACGTCTATTTGAGATATTAGATTAAACATTTTGGTCCTTTATTTTAATTACCATTTAGGGGGACTACTTCATTCAGTTTACTAATGAAATTGGTGGGTAGAGAAATATGGTAAACATAATCGAATTTTAATAATTCTATCCCATTCATTTTATGGAGAAATTATTTAATGATTTTGCATTTTGTAAATTACCAGTGAAAAATGGGTCTTCTCACCTGTAAAGTTTAATTTCCACATAGACTTTTGTCTTTATTTTGTTAAATAATAATTATTAGTTTTGTTAAACTTTATACAAAATGCATGAATAATAATAAAAATTAAAAATGGAAACTTGATATTCGAGAAAATGAGTATACTTATTTCAATTACATGCTTTCAAATAATTTATGAAAAAACAAAACGGTTTTTTATGATTTTAGGTTTAGTTTTCATTGTATATTTTATTTTTATTTATTTATTTCAAACAAAACAAGAGTTGTTGTGCTGCTACTATACGTTTTTAAACAATTGTAATTACAAAACCAAAGTGAAACTTCTTTGTATGTACATATTAAAAAAATTACGGAATAATAGTTTCTGAGAGGTAGACTGATACAGATTACTATAAGAAACATGTCTTTTGAACTATTTAAGTGATGTTCTTTCGTGTTATTCTAAATTTCTAGATTAGTATTAAGGGGCTGCTCGAATACTGTGATACATATTTAACTCGATATAATTGTGAAAAACCCGAACACATTTACATAGTCCGACTATAATAGATTTTGCCATATCTATGAAAAATATAATTCATTTGTCTCGACGCAAATTGGTTATAAATTAATAATAGGCGGGAAAGCGTCAAATGTGGGTGCTGTATTATTCGAGCTAACAAATTATTTTTCAAACAAATGTCATTAGGAGATAATATTTATAACGGGGTTCGAGCACGTCCTTAATAAACAAAATATTAGGCCAAAAAATTAGTAATTTTTGGCTTTCTAGGTGTAGAAAACAGACTGGGCGATCAACATCATCGTCGTCAACAAGTGGTTGGAAATCAAGTAGTCGCTCTGAAAAAGTTGGACGAATAAATCGAATTCCATTTCATAGACGAGTAAATCAAAATCTAAATCGTGTTCATGCAGTAAGTGCATCGCCCTCGTCAAATCCTGACAAGTCAACATCAACAACTGGTACATCAGGTTCCAACAATACTACTACCACGACTACTAATATCGCTACTGCCGGTTCAAACAACGATGATTCTGTAAATCTTTCAACAGCCGGTCAAAGGTTTGTTCTCTTTTTCAACCAACCGAAACATTTTTTTTAAATTAATTTCAATTTTAATTATTTAAGTTTTGTATTTATTTATAATTTTTAAATAAAATCTCATCTTCTCACAAGCTCATCAAAACCAAACCATCCATATATACATTAAAAACTAATTTATAAAATCTCGGTCGTTTATATTGATATTCTTGCATATTTACGATTAGTATGCGAATCATCGTTTTTGTATTTTTAAAAGACCAAAATGTTAAAATACAAGAAGATCGATTTAAACGTTGCATATCGTAATGGCCAATTATTAAACCTAATACTCATTTTCACCACTTCTCTCTCAATATTCATTTATTTATAAACATTGTTTTATTTATTTGTTGTTATTTAAATATGTTTGTATCTCATATGGCTGTGTTGTTGACGTACAAATCAACTCTATATATATCTATAAACATATTATGTGGTTGCTCACTGTGAATATGTGTATATTCATTATTGTATATCTGTGAAGGTGAACTATGTTCATTACTACATACTACCATACGCTTTTCAATTTTGAGTTTTTGTATAACTGTAAAATCTTTTGATTTGTTTTCTAATTTATAAAATTTCATTCATGAGTAATAGAAATTATATTTTGTTTTGTATTTTGAGTTGTTTATTTTGTTCATGTGTTTGTTTGAGTGAGTTTTTTTTAAATATACTTCACCGACTATATTTTGTGTGATAGTTTGGTTTATTTTTAAAACGATCCACCGGTGATGATGAAGATTATAATAGATTTTATAGTACGGTACATGACAATTTGACGTTATCGTTGGGTCTGTCAATTATGGAACTATCACGTTTTTCGGTATTTCACTATATTGAAGCTTTTCCAAGTTGCTATATTATCCACTCCACACAATTTAATATAAAACAATTTTGTAAATTTAATTTATCTACAAATTGACATACAATTACATATTTGGAAATAGTTGAAACCATATACATTGAAATAAAAAGGATCTCAAAATGAAATTTGATTCAGTAAGTATGTTTTCCACATATACATTGCTACGTTACAAATGCTTTTCCTAACATATCTTATTCAAATTCTTGATATCAAGATTTGAATTACTGTAGAAAGGATAACAGTTACTTTCGAACTATGTTGCACAACAAAATGTGATGAAAAATGTTGAGAGTCCTTCTCTTTATTGTTCGGGCTGGAGTCTTAAGTTAAGATCCCCGTTTGTTTATTGGGGAGGTATTTGAGTAGGCATAAATCGACATATATCAGTTGGTGTATATGTAGTTACGAACTACGAGGCCCTCGGGTTTGATCCATACTTTACTTCGCTACATTTTGCCAATTGGCAATAAATTTTGCAGATTTATTTTTGTAGATCAGGATCATTATATTTTTCATTTAAACGACTGTCATAGTTGTCTAAACTTAAAATCAATCAACTCAGTTCCTTGACATTTAATAATTTAGACTAGTCTATTTTCATTGAAGGTGCTCTCTTTTTGTACAGGTTGTTTGAAAAATAAGGGTAAAATATTTCAAAACCTGGAGATAAATCTAAACAAAATGTTTACTATTTTGGTTTATTTGATTGCTGGGTAGTATGTAAGTAATCTGTACAATTAGTACTTCAACATTCAAAAGAAAACTAAGGTAATAACACCTGACGATTTTACATCGTTTTCTATTTGAATATTATTTGTGACCTAAACCAGTAATTTGAAAACGTAGCAAATTTCAAATTATCAAACTCTTGTAAGTAACGCTATACTTAATGATTTTTTTATTTTTGAGTGAATTCAAAATAAGTATTTAATTTTACGAGTACCCTGGCTCGGTCACGTTCTGCGTACTGATCCGGAACGAATTGTGCAACGATATCTGAAAGGAGAGCCACCATATGGTAGGCGCAGAGGTCGTTGCAGGCGACGATGGCTCCACGATGTAGAGAATGACTTGGCCTCTTCAGATTGTCTTAGACAGCATGAAGACCATGCTCAGGATCGAAACCGTTGGAGCCAAATAGTTGACTCAAGTCAGGGGCCAGCAATGGCCTGTAAAAACTGGTTATTATTTACTTAATTTTACGGTTCGAAAACATGTATTATACTTTTTTGTTCACATTGATGTTGTCTTATCAGGTTCTGACATAGTATCCTCTTATTTTTATCAGCAATCAATATGTTTCTAACAACTTTATTATATGTATTACTAATTCAAATGTTCTTCGTGTATCTCACGAAACAGTTTTATAGTAAGTTTAGTGGAATAGCGACTGGTTGTAATAAAAATTCACATGAAAACTATACAGGAGGATTTTCAAAATAAGACAGTTAGAAATGGCAATAAAGAATTCATAAATTCTGCAAATGAATTTTTTAGTATTCCTGGTGCAGTCTAATAAGATTGCCTAATATGTATTAAATAATATTGTCCTATGTTGGATTCAAAAATATTTCTACAGTGAAAAGAAAATTCGTTAAATATTCCTAAAGTCGTTTTATTCGCCAATGAACCCGGTATTTTAGATATAAAAATGGATTAATTTATTGATTATACTGTAATATTATAAATTAATATGTTATATCACGAATTCGTGATTATAAGTGTTACAACTATGTGTTAAATACCACCTATACCAGAAATTGTACATCTCTAATGTCAGTTTAACTTGATTTTTAAGAGCTACATAATTGTGTGTGCAAAGTGGTTAAAAAGATAAAAAAAACGACCTCACTTTTTAACTGTTTAGCTGTGCCAATTGGAACCAGTTAAAATTTGTAATGTTTACCAATTTTTACTGTCGGCGCAATTGCGTGATTTGTAATTACATTTTAATATAAGATTCTTGAATTAAAATAAAGTTAAACCTTATAATCATTAAAATGAGCAAAGGTTTTATAAAATATTTGACTACACTTGTTTGCACATTTATGCAAATTATAGAAAAATTTAATTGAGTTTCTGTCAAAGTACCAAATAAATGCAAATGTAATTATTTCGAATAATTATAATATATATTTACACAAAATATGATATTATTTACTTAAATTTAACTTGCATTTTATAGCGTACAAATTTTTTACTAGTTGGCGGGGTTGTAAAAGTAACCAAAAATTGTAACTGGTTTAAATTAACACCAGCTAAAATTTTTGTGGTGAATAGATTTTTTTTAAACTTTTTGTGCGTTTTATATTTCGATTGGCACACACACTAATTATATCTGCTGAAAATTGGGCTTAATGAAGTGAGGATTAATATTTTTACTGAAAAAGAAAATTATTGCGAGTGAGAGATTTATTAAAACTTCGAAATACCTTTTCGAAAGTTTTATTTGATGACTTATAAATGTCTATAATAATATGAACTGGATCGATATGAAAAACTAGAAACTAAATTTTTGTGTTGCGGAATGTGGTAAAAGCAATCGAATTTTTACCCATCTTGTATTCTCTATTGGCCAATGAAGGTGATCACGCAGAATCCCAAATGTATTATAGTTTGCCATCTAGTTCTTTTATACTCAAGCGACGCTCGTTCAATACAATAAGATTAATTTAGTATGCAACATAATTATTTTTTGACTGAAGACAATTTGGTCGATTTTTTCGCTCATCAATTTCTATTGATTTTCGAGCACTTAATAAATGCATTTATCTACAAGGACCATTCAATATAATGGATACGTTAAATTTAAATTTTTAACGAATTAATTTTTTTATTTTTCAACATAAATGTGTTAATAATAATTAAATAAACATTCCAATTTACTTAAACGATCAAAAATTATTTTAGTTTGGTAATAAAAACTCATCAATAATGTTTATCACTTTGAATTTGAAAATTTTCAGTTCCTTAAATATTTTTGGACTGAAGCAAATTGGAGAGCAAATTTGTATTTAGACTTTATCACAATCTTCCTACAATTATTTGAATCATTTTACAACTGACTATATTACTGCCGATATTCATTTTTATTCAGTTTGTCACTCCAGACAATAATCATTGGTCCCTTAATCAAAAATGGCATTCTGTATGCTGATTATCCACAATAATCACCGTTTCATAATTTCAATCACAAATTATTTACAAAATGAAATTTTCATTTGAATGTTTCAATTTTATTTTAATTTTCGTATTGCCCTAGAGGTATTACTTTTGAAATTAAAACAAATTCAATTCTTATTTGGTCATCACCATTTAGTGTCATAATAGTGATAATTACCGATCATCTTTTGGAATTTCACCCCAGCTTTAGTTTTTAAACTGTGTAAATTAATGTTAAAGTAGTATTTTATATCATTTTATGTATTTATCTAGGTTTTACTTAAATAATCTCACCTACTTTATTATTCCTATACAAACAGAATTTTAATCCCGTATTTTCAATTAATGACTAGTAAATTGGGTATTACGCTATTATGTCAGAATAGGTATAAGCTTACAGTGGTGTTCATAAAAATAGTAGTGCAGCTAATTTCGAGAGGTAAAGTGTTTCGCTATTTTCATAAAAAATAACGATTGCTCTGTCCCGTAAAGCTTGTTTTCAATGAATCATGTGCAAACAAAATATATGTAGTAAAGAAATCATAAACTAGATTTTAAAATGTACACTACTATTAATATGAACATAGCAAATTCTGTATGTATTTAGGTATGTCAGAATATTTATTAGCTTTTGTATGAATTTACAATAAAAAATTATCGTCGGCGCTCTCGGGAGAAATGGTTTAGTGGACATTTCTCAAACGTAAAAGATACAATAAAAGTTTGCTAAAACTTAAAAACGTCAATTTTCTATTCTAAATTCTATCACATCATTTACAACAATAACAGTAATATATTAGAATTCGTTGAATTTCAACTATGATGATATTCCAATTCCATGATACATATAATAATTTTCAAAAATCTGTTTCAAGATACATGCCACTAACTTTTTAAACAAATCCAATTATAATCCAGAATTACATATTTGGTTATTTCATTTGACCAAAACGAAATCCCAATTCCAAAACCAAATGCTTGACAAAACAAATACGCTTTGTATAAATATAGAATTAATAATAAATACCTGACAGCTAAAATTCTAATTATATTTCTAAAACTACTGAATAATATTATATACAATATACCTAAAAACGGTGAAAGTTTATTGAATATCTATCTACTATTATTTTATAGTATAATTAAAATTGTATACAAATTAAAATATTTTTTATATTAGGACGTTTGATCCCCGATAGGATTATATATGGTTTGTTTTATAGAAATACAATACGATGATATTTATTTTGGTTATTTTTACATTTTAATAATGTTTTGATGTATGTATTTACAAACAGAAGAAATTGAAGATGTTTTTTTAGAAAATTAGAAAAAAGTTTGGATAAGAAGATTTTTTAGAGACTCATTTACTTTTTAATTATTTTTAATGAAGCTAATAATATTTTAGTAATTTGAAATTGGTTATATAAAACAGTCGGTTTTGAAAATTAGTTTTATTAATTATTTAAAAGACTACAGGAAGTGATATTTAACACTTATTTTTTAAATTATCAATCACTATTTGTAGAAAAATATATTATTGATATTTAACTAGTTGGCGACAGTTAAATTAGTAATATTAAAAATTAGTCGTAAGTAGCAGCATTCTTTATTGAACCTGACAGAACAAAGCATATTATTGAAATTATTTATTTAATAAAGAAATTTTAAAGAATCGACCAGGACAGAAATTGGCGCTAAGTACAGCATACAGTATTAGTAATATGTATTAGTTAGAATATGTCTAGAAATAAACGGAGACAGTATCATTTAGTGTAATAATTCATTCACAAATTCATTTGTTGTTGGTATTGGTATGTTAATTATGTTGGTAGATGGTTTTATTGAGATTTAGAATGAACTCTAATTAAAGTTTATTTGTTCGAATACTCGTCTAGCCCACTGTAAATAAAATTAAATATACACCTATATAATAGAGACATTATCACATAATATTACCAACACAAACATTTGTTTAAAATAGAAAATGTGAATAATACGAAAAACATTTACATATTTTCACTTACATTTTCATGGCTTTTATACATAAGAGAAATTTGGTAATGATAACTACACACAAGATTTATTTACAAAGAAAACACAATATTCACACACATTTTCAATAACACAATATTAGCTTTTATTATTTTGTATTTTCATTTATTAGTAATTGGGTAAAATTATTAATAATCTTCATATACAATCCCGTCACAAATTTCCCACGCTTTTTGTTTGTTAATTTTGCATGATTTTTTTTATTTTTGTTTATGGTGGTTGTGTATTTTACAAATCTGTTATGTGATGTTTCTGTTTATTATGATTATGGAATTGCACTAAATTTTTTATCATAATACTTTTAAACTATATTCTTATACACATGTACATATAGCCTGTACAGTGAATAATAACTATAATTGTTTTGTTTATTTTACTAATTTTCAATGAATAGGTCTAACACAAGTATTGGAAATACCACACCTCATGGCGGTCCACCATCATATTCACGTAATCCTCATTCAATATCAGAATCTCTTCCTGTTCCATCGGTTGGTTCACCGGCTAGTGCTGGACCATCACCGCTTCCACATTCAACGCTTTCGCAGCCTACATCTGTGCCGCCATCTGATCAGGTAATGATACTAAAGGTAATATGATAATAATCCAATATATTTCTATCAATGTATTTATTTTCCAGTTGCTTTCCGGTATGTCACCATTACATCCCCCATCAGCACCAAATATTCAGCCACCCACACCAAATGATAATTTAGATAAGAATACTCCAGCTCCGACTCCATCTGATTTAAATGAAAATATAAATAAAAGTACAACATCATCACCATATACCCAAATAAATAGTAATAATCAAAATAATAGTAATAATAGTGATGTGCAAACCAATCAAACAACTGGAAATGTTCCATCGTCCGGTGGTTCAGCAGCCGGTACCACAACCATAGTAACAGATCAAACTAGTGTAGTCATTAAGAAAGAACCGGCCATTAATAATAATTCAAATACAACAAACAGTTCATCAAATAATAATAATAATAGTTCAAGTAGCAACAATAGTGGAAATAATAATAATAGTAATAATAATACCAGTAATAGTAACTTAAGTAATATTAATAGTAGTGGTAATAATAATTATAATCATATTGTGTCAATACTTAAAAGACCTGTGCTGTCGTCACGAGACTATGAAAGTCTTATCGATGATGATTTTTTACCACGTCAATTGCTCTATGATTATTCAACATTGACAGCATGGTGAGTAACTATTTGCATTACCGCGAAATATATTATTTGGGACTTTTATTATTTGTTCTCAATATTTCAGGATGAATCATCCCGTTAAACGATACAAACCAAATGAAGAATCAAAATTTCAAAGTAAAAATATTCATGATTTGTATGCCGGGCAACCCGAATTCAAACCTTTTAGTCAAGTGAACACATCATCAGTAAATCAAACATCATCAGCATCATCATCAGCACCAATTTCACCAACATCATCTACAATGGCCGAGCCACAAATCAAACAGGATCCATTAGCATTGGACGGAGAACAAGAACAAGTGCCACCATTACTGCAAGCGCATGAGATTAAAAAAGAGCCAGTTGATGCTGGTGTGGTGGTTGACAAAGATGGTAAATGTATAAGTGGTAATTTGTTTACCAGTGAGGGATTACAAGTTTCTTTTAAAGATTTGGATCAAATTTTTGATAATTCAGATGATACATCAAACGATGATACAATACAAATTCATACACCGCCCGGATCAAATAAATCAATTGGCGGGCATGAAGACATAAAGCGTTGTTTAAATGCGGGGAATCCAAATACAGGTATATTGCGGCCAGAAGAACTTTCAAAAATGTTTCCAACACCTCCAAGCCTCGAACATCATCCAAATTCATCACCGTGTGGTGGTGGTCTATTTGATAATATGCCAGTTACGGACTTAGCTGACGGGCCAAAAATAAAACATGAGATTTATCCTAACCTCGGATCACCGCCCAATGAGCCAATTGAAGATTGGTCTTATGTTTTTACACCGCCGACCATGAATAAATTTGTCGGGTCTTCGAAATATGCGCCTCTCACAAATTTACCGAGCGCTAATTTGCCACCGATTACTTTGCCTGCGAACTGTGTGTACAAATCAACATGGAAGCAACAGCAACAAGCACAAAGAGAACAGCAGCAACAACAGCATAACAACAACCAAGAAAAATTACAGCAATCTTTATCACAGGCTGCATCCAATGCAACTACTAACAATAGTAGTGTTAATAATAATCGAGTTTCAACGCCGATTTCATCGTTATCACGCCCACCATCAGCACCTTCAATTGGGGTTCCGACTATGTTGGGCTCCAATAACAATATGATTCATATGAATACGCTGAGTGGTGGCCAGTTAATTGGTAACAATAATCAAACAAATCCAAATAATTTGGGAATGTTTCAAGGTATGGGTGTTGGTATAAGACCCGGTATTTCACCTATATCGCCCGCCCAACAAGGTGGCCAACAATTTGCGGGGGGCGGGAGCATGACCGGTAGTCCAATGAATCATCCACTCGCATTTCGAAGGACGCCAATTCCGCCACCACCTCCTTACGATATGGCGGTTGCAAGTCCGGCCACTTCAACATCTTCGTATTTAAATAAGCAGTTTAATTCTGATGAACCACCAGCAACGCCGAGCAATAATAGCAGCCGAGTACCTGAAGCAAATGCTCTTCTTGTTAACGTTCTGTTGTATGACACGTCATTGAATATTTTTCGTGATCATAATTTCGATAGTTGCACGTTGTGTGTATGTAATGCAAATCCAAAGTATGTCGGTAATATTCGCGGTGCCGACTCTGGTGTATATTTATCGCTACCAGGCCAAAGTTTTAATACCCAGCTCCAGCAGCAACAGCAACAAAACAACAACAACATGTACAATAATAATTACGACATCTACGGAAATAGTGGATTAGATTCGCCATCGATGTATTCGAACAATCAAAACGGGTATGTCGATAAGGATCCGATTAAGTGTAGCTGTGGCTTTAGTGCCGTGGTTAATCGAAGGCTAGCACATCGATCTGGATTATTCTACGAGGATGAAATGGAAATCACCGGGATGGCTGAGGACCCAGCGTGCTATAAAAAGAATTCTATAATATCGTATATATTGGGACGGACCTCTTGTATTAATAACAATAATAATACTAATAGAAAAAATAATAACAATACTAGTAGTAATAATGCTAGTATAAAATTAGAACCTAATTCAGACGATTGTAACGAAAATGGTGAGTTAATACCTCAACAAATGATGGATTTACTACGGGAACAGTGTGCATTAGTTCGAACATCGAGCACGTCAATTCATCGTGCAATCCAGCGATTCAAAAGTATTACAACATCACAAAGTTTAGCAAACCGTGCACTGAATGTGCTCGAGTATAGTGATGCGCATGAAGTGATCAATTTAGCATTAGAACAGGGTCGAATTGTGTTCGAGACACAAAATAGTTATTTGACGCATAATAGTAAAATGAATGAAGTAGAGAATTATAACAGTAATAATGGCCCAAATAGTAGCCATCGAATCTTATCTAAGTCTATAGTACATAAATGGCCTTACTTGAAAGTGAATGGACCAAAAAATAATCAGGACATAATTAGAATAATGAAATCAATGCAACCATTGCTACAGAATGCGTTCCACTCGAAAAGTACTACTCGATTATGGGATGCACCTGATACGGTAAAAGGACCGCTAACATGGCGACAATTCCATCGAATGGCTGGTCGTGGTATTGGACAATGTGAACCCCAACCAATACCAACGGTAATTGTTGGACACGAAAAAGATTGGCTGTCAATTGCACCGTATGCCATCCAATACTGGGATAAACTATTGCTCGAGCCGTATTCCTATTCACGCGATGTTGTCTACATTGTTATATCGCCCGATAATGATTATGTTGCGTCTCGTATTAAAACATATTTCAAAGAATTATCAACTACATACGAGATGTGTAAACTTGGACGACACACTCCAATTAAAAAATGGGATGGTATACTTCGAGTTAGTAAAACAGCCGGACTTACGTCACTTAATAATACGAAATCGACACAAGATCAAATAGATGATTGGTTCTCATTGATTGGAGACAATAAAATTAGTGAAATGCTGCGGACGTATGCATATGCTTGCCAACAAATTCTAGTACCATACCTAGCGAAAATACCAAATGATAAAAGTCTTCTTGACCCGCCAGAAAGTACAAATAGTAATAATTTAGGTAATTCAAATAGAGATAGATCGTTAGCCAGTCCAATGCGGCCGCCAAGCACACCGGATCCATCGCAGACTACATTAAATACATCAGATAAGGCGCCGAGCACACCTAAATCAGAAAATGGTTAGTATTTATCTATTAATTTTATAGTAAACTATTCTAATACTATTTATTATTCCATCCAGATCATGACAGTCAACGTGATTCGCTGAACAATTCACAAACCGCAATAACAACTGATCCACTTAGCGCTAACGACGATGAAGAAAAAGATCCACCGTCGATTGTCATCTATGTTGTGGAACCGTTTACATACGGTTCAGATTCATCCGAATTACAGAGACTTGCATGTTTAGCGCTATTACGTTGCTACTCGAATATTTTGAACGCAGTACCCGAATCTATCCGAAGTAGTATTAATTTTCAAATTATCTCGCAAGAAAGTATTATGGAGTTGAGTTCGAATCGGAATCGGATACGATTCAGCGATGAAATGCGATGCTTAGCTCTCAGTGTATTTTCGCAGTGTCGTCGATTTTTGGCGCATACGAATAATATCAAAAGTTTAACTGGATTTGGTACCGCTGCGAATATAGAACAATTTTTAAAGAGTAAAGATGAGAAGAATCGTCATTTCTATAAACTATATACGCCTCCGTATATACTTGCCGCACAGCACGAGAAGAGCGAGAATACGGAATCATTTGGACAAATAAATGCCGAGCAGCAATCTAGTGTTATGTACTGTAGTTATTGTTTATCCGAAGACCAAAGTTGGTTACTTGCCGTTGCAACCGATGATCGAGGCGAACTACTCGAAACCGTAACCATCAATATTGATATACCGAATCGAAGCCGTCGAAGAAAGGCTTCTGCTCGTCGATTAGGTTTACAAAAATTAATGGATTTCATTTTAGGAGTTATATCACAAAGTGTTCAGCCGTGGCGTTTAGTAATTGGCCGAATAGGTAGAATAGGACATGGTGAGCTTAAGGGATGGAGTTGGCTGCTTAGTAAACAAAATTTATTGAAGGCATCCAAACAATTAAAGGATGTTTGTAAACAATGTTCTCTTATGTATCCGAATGCGGTTCCCAGTTTGTTATCCGCATGCTTGGTGACCTTAGAACCTGATTCAACATTTCGTTTGATGCCCGATCAATTTACGCCGGACGAACGGTTTAGCCAAATATCAATGCAATCACCTTTATCGACCCCACAAGATGTAACATGTACACATATCTTAGTTTTTCCAACAAGTGCTGTTTCACAGGTTTGTCTTTACAAATAGATGTTCTGAAGTTTCGGTTTTAATATTTACATTTTCTCTTCTACAGTCTTCACAGACAACATTTCAGCAAATTAACGGCCTTGAATTGAACGATGATGAATTATTCTCAGTGTTAGGAGATGATGATGGAATGGTTGAAGGAATGGAGACAATGAACGATATTTTTGAAACTTGGGTGAATGGTAAGACGAATTATTAATTTTTGTTTTTGACCTGAATATTGAATGCTTCATTTCCATTTCAGGTGATGTACCAATACATCAAAATAGCCCAGAAAGAAATTCAAGACAGGGAAGTCCTGATTTAGAAGAAAATCGATTTCGACAGAGTCCAGGTGCGGGTGGAGTTAATTATGGAGCAAATAGAAGCATAGGACAAGATGCAGAAGAGGTAATTTAAAATATTTGGATATATGTACATAGTTTGTTTTAATTCTGCAGATTAGTATAAGTAACCGAAAAGGGCTACATATTATATTCAAATTGCCAAAGAAATACAGAATATAGAATGGTCTTTGGATTAAGCTAGCTAGGAAGGTACATCCATTAAGTTTTAATTGTTTGGTGGCATACGTTTCAATTCTAACTACTAGGTATAGTAGGTAGTCCATGATAGTTTAAACCAATAAACTAGAATCTAGATAGAATAGACAATGGATTCCTATGAAATTATCAACGAGTCGAAAGTATTTAAATATTAAGTAGTAATGTCGAATTTACGAAGTTTTTACAAATATTTAGAAGTTTGTAAATAACCATTCAATATCCAACAAAACAAACCCTTTTCAGTTTGGAAATTGGCTATTTTTGTATTTTGAAAATATATATATGTATCTGTGACAAAAACTTCAAAAAATCGATATTCCGTCCGTGTTAATATTCAATTTAAACCTAATCAATTAATCGATTTAATTTTTTGTTTATTGAAGGTCGGCGCAGTACTTCAACAACCACTGGCCGTAGGTTATCTTGTATCAACTGCACCAACTGGTCGTATGCCTTCGTGGTTTTGGTCATCATGTCCACACTTGGAAAATGTAAGTCCTGTATTTTTAAAGACCGCGCTACATTTGCATAGTCCATCAATACAGAATACCGATGATTTGTTATCAAGCAATCAACAAAATAATCAAGCAGGTAATCATCCGCTTGATTCAACGCTTACAGCTGATGTGCTGCGCTACGTGTTAGAAGGATATAATGTGCTATCATGGTTGGCAATGGATTCAAATACGCACGATCGACTGTCATGTCTGCCGGTCCATGTTCAAGTATTAATGCAATTGTATCATATGACTGCAGCACTAGCATAATTTTGTTAATTAATTTATTGTTTTATAATTTTTATATTTAATTTTTATAATTTTCTCAACACATTAATTATATAAATCTGGGATCAAACAAAAAATGTATAATTTTTTATTAATTTATTGTTTATTTCTCTTAAAAGTATGTTTAATTAACCCGAAACGAAATTCTACTCGTATTTAAACAACACAACATATAATTAATCAATAAATTATATAAAAATGGCCTCTTCTTGAGATTGTCTGTGATATTAGACGTAATAAAATAAATAAAACTAATTTTAAAAAAAACAGTAAAAAAACAAAATAAAATTTTTTGTAAGACAAAAATTATCTATATACATAAATACATAATATAAACATTATAAATAATTAACTAGTGAAAAAAATCAATTGATCTGGAATGAAACATAAATTTAAAAAAAAAACAAATATTTATATAATTAATAATAAAATAAATATTATTATTTATGGTGTGAAAAATACAATTAAAATTATTAATTTTTAGGAAAAAGTATTTTAATTATATATTTAAAAAACAAATTATTATCTTTTAGATACATAACATACAACATAATTAGTAATTTTTAGTAAATTTAAACAATTTTGTATATTAAAACTTTCAACTAGTAATTCTATTTATACATTAATTAATGACCAATGATCTTATTACTATGTATAGAAATTTTGCTCATTTTATATATTCTGTATAATTTTAATTAATTATTTGTCCTTGGGCACAAGGCGAATGATGATTTGATTTTTAACAGTATTTTGATTAATTTTTAAAATTAATTGTTTTTTTTTTTTATTAATTTTGAGTATTAAAAATTATTGTAAGAATATTTAAAAATTATTAATTGCAGTATTTACAAATCTGTTTATGGGTCTTATGAAAATCATCCTCATATGATATGATGAGCAAAATTTTTATTTTTATTTAACTTTTTTTAACCAAAATGTTCTAGTATACAGATAGAAATAGACAGATTTCACTATTTAGCGCCAAGAATTTGATTGTATTGGGCATCATGTCTTAGTAGTTCGTATATTTTAATTATTTACGAAATGGAGCGGAGCTGTACTATAAGTACTAATATTATAAAAACTAAGCAATTTTACTCTGAAATTTCTTTACTTAAATTACCTTGAATACAATAAAATGCATTTTTGGTGTAATAGTATTGATATTAGTTTTTCTGCTAAAATGCAAAATGTACTGAAATTAATTTTGTTTTACTAACTATCCAAATTATTAAGATATAATGAATAAATTTATGTTAGATAATTTGTGGCTTGATTCTGTTTTTCTACAGTCAATTAATCTAGATTCGGTATAATTTTCATACCAGTCAAAAATTGAGTTACTGATACACTCGATTTTTATTTGCAAATCGATAAGGACCTGAAACTGTCAATTGATTATTTATCCGCCGATTCCAAACTGCAATTTTATTTCATACAAAACTCCTAAGACACTTGCGATTGTATTTGCTCGTTTTATTTGGTGGATGAAAATATCTCAACTATTTCGTCGTCATTTATTCCTAAAATAATTTTGTTTTTAATTGGGATTTACGTAAAATTTACCAATATGTAATTATTGAGTTGAACACTTGTGTTCATCATTTAGTTTTTTCATAGAAATTGGCAGTTCCAATTTTAATAAAAAAAAATTGGGCGGCGTAGAACGGATACATTCTATTAGGAACTTAAATCAACAATCTAACCTAACCTCCTATAGCTTGCTAATTATTTATTAAGACATGTCCTCTACCAAGTTTTCCAATATAAAATGTACTGCGATCAAAAATTTGGTTGACAGATTTCTCTTAGTAATAAATCGTTTTATGAAATCGGCTGTGTGTTTAATTTTAGTAGATGCTAAATATTTTGATAGTTGGGAATTTTTCATACTCCTTGCAGGTAAAAGGCAATGAAGAAATAATTATTATACGTAAAAAGGGCATATGCAACGTAGATATAGTTTAAACACTCACAATGTTCGCTCAAAGTTTATGGAAAAAATGTATCACCGATAAATTGATAACTTAACAACACTCTAGAAGTAAATTTATTTTGAAGCAATTAACACAAATAGCCTAGTATCAATTTCGTATTCGAATACCACCATTGAGATGACTGATTTATCGCAATCTTCTGAGAAAAATATTCGCCATATTTGTGTAAAAAGTAGTCCGTCATTAATGCAAATTTGGAGATAAACAAAATAAAGCCGCTAATCATTGGTCCGGATTATTTTCAAAACCTCTGGATTGCATCAACAAGCAATCGACAACTCAAAAATTGAATAGTATCAAGGCAGAAGTCTTGGTCGTATACTCTGGAAACTTTACTGTTGCAATGTATAGGGTAGATTAAAAGTAAAGCGGAACTGGATACGCCCAATTTATGTTAATTGTTCACGTATAACTCAAATTTATGTAGATAGAACAACTTAAATTAAATTAACATATTCTTAATCATTAAAAATTGATTGTCAATTTGTATTTAAAAATGGGTGTACTATGTAAATTCGAATATGGCATAATACATCATCATATTTATGAATATGGCATTATACACACAAAGCGCAATATTTCATCACTAAAGCTATTTAATTTTAAAGCTCATTTACAACTTCCTAGGGATCTATCATGAAACTTATGAAATAATTTGATTATTAGAAAAATCCAATTCGACTTGAATATTCATATTTTGAAATATTCAATCCAATTATCAAATTGTTATACATATATAAAGACAATAAAATATTAAATTAATTATTGTCAAGGTTGAATGAAGCGTATGTAGTTTTCTATTTCATATGGTATTTTACTAAAAAATGTTAATATGTATTATTAAAATTCACAAATATCAAATAAATAAATTTTTTGACTATGCCTTCATTTGTCCATACATCTGGTCAAGATCTCTGATTGATGTCCGTTAATTCATTATAACACGTATTAAATTATTTTATTTGTAGATAAATAGAAATTAAATAAAACAACGAATTGTTGAAGTGAGTAAATAATTAATATTTTCTTTCAGAACAATAACACTTGTTAGGTACAGTTTACTATAATCACTTATAATCTAAACTAAAATTATTTATCTTATACATACTTATATGTATATGTAGACTTATTATCGTAAAGTACCTCATTATAATATTTTTTTTAAGGGCATTACAATATTCTAAGACTACCTACATTTTTTCATTTTAACATATGGCGATGACGAATTCTCCGATATTTTTTGATTTCTTCTTCAATTTGTTTATTTTCAAATTTTCCGATATTTTTAAATTTTATTGTAAATCACTATTTTCGAATTTCGTATATTTTCTATTAAAACAAATCGTTTCGATTGATTTTTTTAGTTAGATTTAGTCATAAAAGGAGGAAGGATTTTCGATTTATTTTTAAATTTCCTTTCGTTTGTTGAAATATTCGATAAATTTCATAATAGAGTCCTCTGCATTTCGGCACTCGAAACATATACAAAAAGCCATTTCATAATAATAGATAATTACACATATTAAATAAATGAAATCTGTTAATAAACCAACACCCAAAATGTTGATTGAACCAAAGTACTAGAACTTAAAATATACATACATACATGTATGTATATGTATTTTTAAAACGAACAAACAAATTAACGATATTAGATATTTTTTTTATTAATATTATTTTAATTTATTTATACATATTATATATTATCTATCTATTGTTATAATAATAAATAATAATTAATAGTTTAAATTATAAGTAAAATAATTAACAAAAATTTGTACATATACAAAAATAATTTATGTATAATATTTTCATTTTCAATATTATTTTTATACATATAAAACAGAAAAAAAAAGAAAATCACAAGAAAAACAAGAATTGTGCCCAAAGACTGAAATAGTGGAAATATTTTATATAATTTAATTAATATTTGTGCAAATCAGCAGGAAATTATGACAAATTAATTTTTAGTTCAATGCTCTCATATAATTAATATTATTAGAAAAGTGCTGTGTAAATATCTGTATATATATATATATATATATATATATATATATATATATATATATATATATATATATATATATATATATATATATATATATATATATATATATATATATATATATATATATATATATATATATATATATATATATATATATATATATATATATATATATACATATATATATATGTATATATATATATATATATACATATATATATATATATATATATATATATATATATATATATATATATATATATATATATATATATATAGATTCGATTTAGGTTTCCTCGCAACACAAAACTTTATTATTTTCCAATTTTTTATTTTTTTATTTACTTATAATAAAAAGTCAATTTAAGGGAATTGGATTAAAAGCTAAAAATATTTAAAACAAACAAAAAAAATTTTTGTAAAATGTGTATCTTATATAAATAAATATTACTTGTATAAATTTATAAAAGATTTTCAATATTTAAATATAAATAAACTAATAAATAATAAAAAACAAATAGCATTTTAAGTAAAATAATTATAAATTTATTAAATAAAGTACATATATATATATATATATATATATATATATATATATATATATATATATATATATATATATATATATATATATATATATATATATATATATATATATATATATATATATATATATATATTTATATATATATATATATATATTTAATATATATATATATATATATATATATATATATATATATATATATATATATATATATATATATATATATATATATAAAATAAAATACTTATTTATAATTAAAAAAACAAAAATTTTTAACATTAAGTTTTTATTATATATATATAGTATATATTATTTAATATTAACAAAAAATACATTATTATAAATATTTCGTTATTATATAATATAAAATAAATAAGTGAACAAATATTAATTTAAATTAAAACTTCTTATTAAAAAAAACAAAATTAAAAAAAAAACAAAAAAATATTAATATTATACATACATATATATTATTATACACAAACTTATAAAAATAAATATAATAATGAAATTAAATATTAAATATAAATATTAAAATAATTAATTATTAAAACCTAATTTACAAAATAGGCCAAATTGTATAATAAAAAAATGAAAAGTAATTAAAAATATTAATTATAATATTATAAACAAAAATTGTATGTTAAGAAAAATAAAAAAAAAACAAATTCATTTTCAAAAATACAAAGAAAAAGAAAGAAAAATATAAATAAATGGAAAAATGATCAATTGAAATAAAATGTAATTTTTATTTAAAAAAAACATATTTGTTTTATTTTATTGTAGTGTTTAATGTATCTGTTTGAATCTTTTAAGTGTCGTGAATTATAATAACTCCCATAATGAATATGGTTTTTTTTTTGATCTTCTGTTTTAAATGTTAAAGTACGGGATTGATCTTTATAACAGAAATTTATGTAGTATTGGTAAATCGAATTTATTAAATCGCAGTCTGCCTTGGCCATTAGGAACAGGTTCAAAAATAACTACACCTGCTAAAAATGGTCGACAAATAATGGAAACGGTACAGCAAAGTATGACTATATTAAGTCAAGTGACTTTTAAATCAAATAAAAAAATTCTCAAATACTTTATATAATTTAGATAATATTCATAACTAAAAGAATACTTAATTTGAACAGAGAAATTTGGTAGGCGGAGCTGGCGACTTTTGTGTACTCTATTACTGTAAATCTCAAGAATTAGTAACTTGTCACTATTTTTCACGAGTTATGCACAGACTCGAGTCGAAAGTATTTTTTCATGGAGATTCCATACACAACATTACGGTAATAATAATAATACAACAGTGTTTAAAGGCAATTACTGGCCCCTTACTGCGTCAACAATCTGGCTCCAACGGTTTCGATCCTGGGCTTGGCCTTCATACTGTCGTAGACAACCAGAAGAAGCCAAGTCATTCTCTACACCGTGGAGCCATCGTCGCCTGCAACGACCTCTACGGCTACCATATGGTGGCTCTCTTCAGAGATCGCTGCACAATTCCTTCCGGATCAGCACGCAGAACGTGACCGAGCCAGCGTACTCGCTGAGATCTTATTTCATGCACAATATCGGGGATCTTCATCAGATCTCTGATCTCGATATTGTACAGAGCTCGGTATGTGCCATCTATTTCGCGTTTTGGTCCGTAAATCACACGGATGACATCTTCTCTCCAATGTAAGGAGCATCTCTCGTACTCATCCGTCAGCGCCCAACTTTCACACCCAAACATAAGAACGGGGGCCTGATCAACGCTTTGTAAAGCTTCAGCATGACGGCACTTGAAAAGTGTTTAGATTTTAGCAGTGGCCTTAGAGGATACAGAGCACGGCTGCCAGCTGCCAGTCGCACTTTAATATCCTCATCCACATTGTTATCGTGAGTAATAAGAGAGCCCAAACAATTGAACCTCCTCACTCCCTCAAACGTGTAGTGGCCACTACTAAAATCTGGTGTGCCATTGTCCCTGTAACCAGAGATCATGTATTTCGTTTTTGACTCATTGATCTGGAGTCCAACAGAAGCTAAAATCTCTACAAGCAGATCAAGTATTTCTTTCACTCCGTTGCTATTCAGTCCAATCACGCATATGTATCTGTTGGACTGGCGATATAAGAAGTTGGGCTGAGGTGTTTCAGTTTTACGAAAGATGTGCTCCAACATGAGATTAAAGAGCATCGGGGAAAGAGCATCTCCCTGCCGAACACCCGAGCTAACTGCAAAAATTCTTGATAGCCTGTTCTCAACTTTACCACAGCAACTGCGTCACTGTCATTCTACACAATCGTACCACTTGTGTTGGCATGCCTAGATATTCCAGCGCAGACCACAGACTCTCTTGATTGATCGAGTCATAGGCCTGCCGGAAATCCAGGAACACCTGATGCACGAGGATGGAAGTTTCATAATATTTAGATAGAATCATCCGCAGCGAAAAGACCTGATCAGTAACTGATCGATTAGGACGAAATCCTCCTTGATAGTCACAAATCCAGGAACACCTGATGCACGAGGATGGAAGTTTCATAATATTTAGATAGAATCATCCGCAGCGAAAAGACCTGATCAGTAACTGATCGATTAGGACGAAATCCTCCTTGATAGTCACCAACCAGGCCTCCGCTAGAGGTGTGATTCTATCCCATATAATGTAGGACAGTAGCTTGTATGCTGTGCAAAGGAGAGCTATACCACGATAATTCTCACACTTCAAGCGGGTTCTCTTCTTGAAGATGGGGCATATCGCGGCCACTCCATTCGTCAGGCATTTCTTCGGTTCGCCATACTAATCGAATAAGGTCGAAAAGACAGTTCCACAAAGTATCCCCTCCGAATATCAAGAGCTCCGAATTAATGCAGTCCACTCCAGGTGAGCGGTTTCGTTTTAGTCTCTGCATGGTCTTAGTTAATTCCTCATGGGATGGATCCTCAATGCAAATCTCCGCAATCTGTATTTGAGATGACCCAACTATAGTCTGTGACGCATGATGAACACCAAGCAGGTCGGTAAAGTGTCCATTCCATGTGTCGAGTACTGCGTCGATGTTGACATAAAGGTTTCCATCCCGGTCCCGAAAAGCAGTTGACGCAGGCTTGAAAGTATGGTGCAATCCAGTAATTCCTTTAAAGAAATTACGTGGATTGCGCTCATTACTGAGTTGTTGTATTTTCAGAACCTCGGCCTTCCACCATTCTCGCTTTTTCCGTCTACAAATCCGCTTAGCTGCCCTCCTAGTAAGAGTAGCCTTGTTTTTCCTTGCGATTGTGAGACGTTGTTGCACTTCACTATGGGCTATATTTTGTTGCTCAACTGCAAGACGAGACTCGTCATCAAACCAATCATTCTTGGGTCTGACTTTCACAATACCTAATGTCTGTTGAGCAGCACTGACAACCGAACTTTTCCATGCTTCCCAGACAGAGTTCACACAGTCACACTGGTAATTAGCTCCCTCAATGTTGTCGCTGACAAGATCCTGTGTTCGTTTCTTTTGATCTTCATTTATCAGATCTTCACAGTCGAAACGTTCCATGCGTTTCGCTGTGTTGCCAGACTTGTACGAAAACTTCCACCGTAGCGTTGCAGCGACCAAATAATGATCACTGCCTACGTATTTGGTTGCTGACCGATAAGTTCTCACATCCTGCACAACCCGAGCTCGCCCTTTTGAAATTAACACGTGGTCAATTTGGCTGCGGGAAGTTTTGCGAGGATGGATCCATATTTCCAAATGTATCTGTTTGTGAGGGGGAAATGTGCTTGCTACTCTAAGATCATGAGCAATTGCAAAGTACATCATTCTCTCACTATTATCGGTCGCAATTTCGTGTCGGGAGTACGGACCTATGTTTTCACACAAGTCGGCCTGATTTCTGCCAGCTCTAGCATTAAAGTCCCCAATTACCATTCTAATATCGTATTCGGGTATAGATCCCATCAGATCATCCAAGTCATTGTAAAATGAGTCTTTATCTTGGGGCGGGCTGACTTCTGTGGGCGCATGTACACAAATTATCGACAGGTTAGCTAACTTTATGCGCAAGCGAAGCTTACACAATCGGTTATTGACTGCTTGGAAATTCAACACAGCCTTCTTTAACCTGCGGTCCAAGAAGAAATCCAGTTCCAAGATTTCCGAGGTCGTCTCCACTGTATAACAACGCAGAGCCCTGGGACACATGTTCGCCACTTTTAGGCCAGCGAGTTTCTTGAAGAGCAACGAGTTCCAGCCGATACTCCTTCATGCATGTGAGTAGGCCCTCTAACGCTCCACGTGCCGATCCTAAATCTCGTGTTCGGGTACTAAAATACTTACATAAGTATTATTACGGTAATAATACTTATGTAAGTACTTTAAATTAGATTTTATATTATTTCTAGTCAGATTTTAATAATATAAAGAAAAAATAATTATTTTGGTCACAATAAATCAAATATTCATATGCCAGTTAGAACTACATATATATATACTTATCACATGTGAGTCAAATACTAGTCACATAACGTTCGTTTGCTTTATGGTTGCAAGTCATTTTACAGCAAGACTTACTATACTTCTCTTGATTCTATCTGACCTGTTTTAGTCGTATAAAACGGACCATTTTGATAATATAAAGTTTGGTAAATTATGATGTTTTTATGATTTCGTTTTATGACTTAATCATATAAAAGAATATGTATAGGTGATCCTTATGTCGGCGTTGCTTAATGTATCGATGTAAGATTTCCTCCGATTAATTTTTGTATGCTTCATGGCAGCTGGTATAATCAAATTATTGTGTACATCGCTACTCTAATTTCTGACATCTTGTAAGTATGTATGTCATTTCTGACATCTTGTAAGTATGGCAGGAATTTGTTATCTTCATTGTTATTTCATGCGGATTCTAGAGACTGACCTATGATTGGCTCCAAGCCAATAAAATCAATTACAATTGTTGCATTGAAATCGCTTTGGAAGATTTTGATATCGTTTCGGTGTGCACTCTCGATATTGTAACTTGTTCGTAGAGTTTATCATCGAGTATTTAGCGAATAATTTAATAAATTTGATGAGGATTTTTGATGTAAGAAGTAAAAAATTAATTAAGTTAAAAAATATTTTTTATTTTAATCTTTTTTTTAATAATAATAAATAATACAATAATTTGAATTATACACAAATAAAATATTTTCTTTTTAAATCGTTGGACATAAAATACGTGGCATAATTTCTTTAACTAAAAAACATAATATGTATACTCAAAATAATTTTTACTTGTGTAACTAAGAAGGCTCACCATCTAACGGTGGATAAAGTTATATTATGGTAGAAGTTTTAGAAGATTTCTAAGTTGGAAAATAAATAAATTTATTATATTTGGTGTAAAAACAGTTTTTTTATGGTTTCGATAATTTCATTATACCACGTCGCTGACTTTTATTTTCAACTGCATGTCGATTTCCAAACAACATTTTAGCCTTATCCTCTTCCTGCGGGGATGCTTTCTCACCCACCGAGCTCAACGGTTTATGTCGATGAATTTGTAACTTTTGTTTAATTGCCTGGGACAAAATAACCCGTCGACTATCTGATTTCATAGCCAGCAATAAATCAAGCCATGTCCATGTAACATTGTGATACTCGAGTGTTGGTATTACTAGAGAGAAATCAGTAATATCTTCAATGTTCTTTTCCTTATTACCTTTGTAACTGACACGGACAGGGACTTCGGGTATCTTAATATAGATAAATAGTTTATTTTTTTCAGCCCGCTCCTTCATCTTTTCCACATCATCTTTTTCGTGATCTTTTTCGATTTTCACATAAAATTCGGAATCTTTAGAAGATTTTTTCTCTTTCTTCGCTACCTTTTTGTTCGACTTCAGTGATGTTGTACTTCCAGTTTCATCAATATCCTCGACTACTTGCTCATTAGCGAGACGATCGGGGAAGCAAAACTTCAACATTGTGTTATAAAATCGTTTTGTGATCGCAATCGTAATCGGTACGACATTAATTTCGAAATGTTCTTTTACCGAAATTCCACCGACAGGAGATTTTTCGCGGCAAAACACTCGGAGCACTCGTTTATGATCAATCGGCATATCTTTTTGAATATCGGTCGGACATAGTACTTCTTTATAAATTTCCTGAGTTAAATTATTCATTCGGATGTAGCCGAGCTCGAGTAGATGCTCAACGGAATCATCACTACGCGATTTTTTAGTGTATAAAAAGTTGCTAAGTATTAAATCAGCTATACCAATTTGACCGTCGGACTCAGTGAGTCGCCACTGTGCATGCTTGAAACATATTTCGTTGGCTCGCACGATTGTGATCGGTTTATCCTTACGAACCGTTTGTAATTTATTAAGTTGCGATAGCTGGGTGTCTTTATAGCACGATAACATCATATCAAGCTCTTCACTTTCCACATTAAGTGTTTCTTTGCATTTTCTTATTTGAATTTTGATGTCATCATACAGTGACATCAGTTCTTCGGTATCGCCTTCTTCTTGGCGCGCTTTATCAATTAAATATATATCTTTCTCAAGGCCTCGTAATTTCGACATTAAAGAACGTATTTGTGTTTGTAAATGTTGTATTGGACGTTTTTGATCTTCACTACTGTAAAGTTGTAGCTGGAATTTCATTCGGGTTAATTTTTCAAGGGCCTGTTTACGCTGTGGTTCGACATATAGCAGCAAGTTATTCACAATATCTAGTATCATTGCGTATTGTGTGGAATTCGTGCATACGTCGAGATCGTGATGCATTAGGGTAAATGCGTCAACAGGGTCATCCTGTTTTTCCCATGGGCTGACTATATCCTCAGCCGGAGGTGAGGGCACTTCGGTTAGGGTGGATGGATCAATTGTGGTATCTCCATAGCTCACATAGAAGAATTCACATTTACATCGTGATACAATACGTTGCAGTTCAACAGCTTGAAGGGCCGCGGCGCCCGATGCACCAACCGTTTGTGAAACTACACCACCAACACTTCCACCACTTCCGACTAGGTGCGGCAGATCGGGTAGCTCATTTATTACAGTCGAGTCTTTATCTTTCTCTTGGATATTATCTACTGTGAGCCACATGATCTCTTCGATTTGTGTCTCCATTTGATTGCCACTTACAGTAGCATAATACTGCATACATTCAAGTGAACCGACCCACGTTGTCTTTGGAACTAAACTACGGTCGCGCCACACAGGACGATGAACACGTTGTAAAATTTCTGCCTTAGCTGCACTTAAAATTACGTAACCCGAAGTTTCACAACCTCGTAATAATACTTGCGAATTAACCAGTGATATAGACCAATTATAGTGAGTGACATCATCATCTCGGCATGCTTGTAAACCTTGTAGTTGCTGTTCCCGAGTTTGTGCAGACAAGTCATCACTGAATACAACCGATTTATGATCAGCCTCGGCAATAAGCTGTTGTAACATTGAAGCAGCGTGATTTGTCTGTTGGCTCGAACTGGACGTTGTTGTGGATATTATTTGACTTGTGTTTGAAGAAGAGGTGGACGATGTCGGAGTGTCATGTGATCGTGATCGAGTTGATTTTAATGGAGTAGTTGTACCCTCTTTTCGGAACCCTTTCAGCGCTTCAGTGGATAAATTACTTTTCAATTTTTGTGCTTTCATAAACGAGTCGAATAAGGCAAACGCTACGTCTCGATTATTTTTCGTCCAGGCCCCCTTCAAATCGTACACAACTAACTTATGAGTCGGTGTATCTTTTTCTCGATTCCCATTTTCTCCTTTTGGCAGTAAAGTTTCACGTCCATATGATACCTTACCCACACTTAGGAAATAATATTTCGCGATAAATGAAATTTCGGCATCCGAAATATTCTCCGTACTTGAATCGTTCTTTTCGTTGCTCTTAAGCCAGATTTCCGTATCCGTAAGCTCGCAATTCATATACATTGTAGACCAATCTGCTCGTGGACGATGAATTAATCCATCGTTTATTGGATTTAAGGACAAAGTGTGCTCCGAACTGAAAGAAACTCGATTACCAAGCAGTTCAAATCCCCGATTTCTTGAATGCGATATCCAGTAAGAAACTTGGAATTTATGCAAACTCATTTGAAGATGGGCTTTCTTATAATGTCTGCTTAATTGTTTTTTACGTGGCCTAATATTATTGAAAACGGGTCCACGTCGAGTAGGTCTCGTTACACCAGATAGAATAAGCTTCAAACTTTCAAACCATCTAAGGGTCGACCCATATAAATCAAGACTTGGCATATCGGTAATATTCGGCACTTGGATTGTCCGCGTCTCAAAGGTTATAAATATGTTAACGTTTTGCGATCGAAATGCGCGGAATGAATCATGTACTTGGTTACTCGAATATTCCGGTAGTTTGTCCGGTGCACATGGTATAACAGCATGATGGTCGTTAGGATTCGCTAAACATATCCAGTTTAATTTAAACGTTAACTTTAAACTGGGGAAATGTAACATTCGGCAATCATCGTATCGAGATGCGGTTCGCACTGAAACATTAAAATCGCCACGGAACGTTATGCGCGCATTTGTCCAGAATATTTCGCATTCATTCCACTTAAGCTCCATTTCTTCGGTTGTGTTGTACGGGTCAAGACTAGCGTGCAACAGTACTTTAAACTCGTTGACGATCATGGTAAGAGTTCCATGGAATAACACTCGCAATTTATCCCAAAATGGTAGGGGTGGTGATGGATCTCGCGAAGGTGATGAAATTTTTTCAAAACTTAGATTGCATTGTGCCATAACTGGCTCCCAGCATGGTCCAAACGCATAGCTACATTTATCTAATTCACAATCAAAGTCGTGGTAAAATTTAAGCGCCGTCATACCCCGCTGCACCATATCATTTTCGAACGGGTGTCCAATTTCTATGATCACATCACGTTTTGCGCGGCGCGGTGCCAATTGTTCTGCTCCACATAGTGTGCCAAATAAATGCATTCGATTTACACAGAACATTGGTTGGGGATAGTCACGCAACATAAATTTCCATTCCGAGCACGAGATGTCGACACCACGACACCATAATGTCACAAATTCTAATCCTTCTTCGGGCCATGGCGTTTCATGGTCAATCATCTGAATATTTCTTGTAACATTTTCTGTTCCGTGGATCGTTGGATCCGCCATCGCCATAATACACACATCGGTCATAATCCATGCGAATAGTCGCGTGCGAGTCGGTCCAGATTCGTTTATTTTCTTCGACCGTTGGATATAAATTTCCGAATTTTTCTTCACCAAACTTGCGTACAATTCTTTGATTGTACCGGTCGAAAAGCTCAATCGATCCGAACACAGCTCCTTGATTTTCTGATCGAATATATTTTGTCGCTTCAAACTTTCGTTATACTCATCGAGTAGAAGAATGTAATTATCACGTAATTTAACCTCGAACGGATCGTCACTCATCTCGAATAAGAATTCCTTAACCTCAATAAGTAAATCACTCGGAAGTGGCGAGTTTATAGTAAACTCCTTCTTCTTATAATTATGCACCATCTTAAGCCATTTATATAATGATACGAATTCATTTTGTATCGCCTCAGAGAAATCATGTTTGTATGGGAAAATTATTTTGAAACCCTCAATAGTAGTTTTCCACACTTTATTTGACCCAAATTGAAATTTAAAGTGTCCCCGTTCGTTTGTTAGTTTAGGTAGACTATTCATCGAAATCATTTCCATGTTACTAACTGTAAATATGTGTTGTTCATCGATATTGATAAAGATATTCTCGACCGAGATTCGAGTTGTATCTTTTTTCGTGATGAATGCATTGTCGCAGTATATTTGCATCGAGTGTCGCTCGCTAATTTTTATACTGAATATGGTATTATTTTCGGCGTATAGCTCGAATAGAAATCGCGACTTTGATGGAGGCTTAACGGGTGCTGCTATAGCCAGTACATCTTTTTCGGGCACGACTTTAGATTTTAACTCGACAATCTCCCGAATAAGTGTCACAATATGCATATGCAAATTCGCATTCCACATTGAATCATTATCGTCGACTATGTAAATCGTAATTTGAGATGTATCCGGCGTCGATTTATTTGGTTTTATAATCTCGATTCGAACCAGTTTAATGTTTGCGAAAATATCGGTAAAGTCGGTTAAGTTAAAATTCGAGGAGCTGAATGCAGATAGAATAGCCATTTGAAAGGTATCGAGCTTGATGACGGTGATCGGTTGGGTACGGGCGAGCGATATTTCACCTAAACTTAGCAGTATGCACGCATCGTACTTATTAAAGAAGTAAAATGTTAAATCAGTAATCTTAGCATTAAGGAGGATCTCACTAAAATCAAGTTTCTTAGTCACGGCTAAATTACTCGATTGTTCAGCGGTTATGTCGGAACTAGGAGGACCCAGCATTTTATACTGATTCACGCAAATCACGGACTGTCGAATAAAATTCGCCAGATCATTACTATACTCTGTCCGTAGAGTATGAATCGATAGATCAAATTTGGTTGCGTGTCCGTAGCTGCATAACTTAATGAGACTCACACCCAAAAAGAATGGATTCCCCCGTGTATGAAATTTTTTCAAGCTATTTGTATCTCGCCCTGAACTTCCTAATGACCACCATAGTGATTCCACCATTAATTCTGTACTCCAGTGACGATTCGACAGTAGCAGATTAATAAATTTATTCCCGTACCAATTACTTCGAATGTCGTTATACTGTTCTAGCAAAAATTTCGTGTGACTACAACAGATCGATGCATTTTGTTCTTCCAGTTTAAAAAACGTTGAAACATTCCATAGCTCGGCACATCCTTTTACCACAATTGATTTTAAAAACGACTCTAGCATGGGGACTCGATTATTGTGACCACTCGATGCGCTCAGCAATTTCTTTTTCATTTCATAATTGCGAATCAAATTTAATTTGGTATCATTCGGGCTATTATTTGTTAAGAAATTATTTTTCAACCACGTATATACCTCGATGTGATTATAAATCAGTTGGAATGTTTTTAGCTTTGAGTAAATGTGAAGCGTGTCTCGCTCCAATTTTGTCTCCATTGTATACTGCTCGACGTAAAGAAGCTTTTCATGTTTTGTATCTATCTCAAGCAACTGTAACTGAAATCCAGTATGCAGTATAGGAAATTTAAATTCATCGTCGATTAATTTCGGTCCAAATTTTCCATTCGCCATTAGAAGTTGTAATTTTGATGAAAAATCATTCGAACTATTTTCTCGGACAGCCGATATAAACGTGTCTTCAATTTTAATTAAAAAATTCTGTCATGAAATTTAAAAAAAACGGATTAATCTAGAAAACAAACTAATTTCCACCCCCACTCCCTTACCTTTGGTAAAATTGGTAAAATTCGTTTGAAAACCTCATCTTGTTCATCATCCATTAAATTTTCCATCTCACTCGCAACATTCACATTTCCTTTAGTTGATGACGATTTTTCTGACGCCGATTGTGATGTTGATGGTGGCGAAACAATTTCATAGCCTTTTTTGGCATCTCGTATAAAATCGTACAAGCCACCGTGAATAATCATCTTCGTATTATTCATGGCGAGTTGACATTTTTCTAACGATAATGGGCCTTGGGCAATAAGCACTCCATCCATTGATATGCCAAAGCTTAATTCAACCAAACATGGTCGCGATTTTGTATTCGGTATTTGTTTCGACGATGATTGTCGCAATATCTTAGCCTGTGCATCATTTAAGGCTGCCGTCACCAAAAGGGTTTTAGCGTTGTGCACAATACTTCCGTCCAAATGTAGTTCACTAGCGGTCGCATGTAAAAACCATCCGGGCTCAAAATCATTACTCATCAGCACAACGGATATGTTGTGAATATGGACAGCCATAAATTGCGCAAATTTTATGATACTTGGCGGCACTTTTTTATTTCGAAAATCGATAACTTTTCGTTTTGGCGTTCGCGTATTATTTTTATGTAAATTTAGTTTCTTATTTATATCTTTGTTGATGCGAATATCTTTAATGTTAATTGACAAGAGTTTTGTGACTTCAGAATTGAAAAAGCTACTTCTGATGCAGATTTCATCGATTTGCTGTGGATGGGAAAGAACAAACATATAGTAGTATTGACATTTCAATTTAATATTTTTGTCGATGAATCATACAACGTTCATATATCTACACGCACACCTAATAAATATTTTAGTTACGTTTATAATTTATATTACAACACAATAGAGCTACCATTTCGGATCTATCTATCAACGTTAATAAATTCTAATCTAAACCACATACCGAAACATTAACATTTGCGGAATTAGATAACGTATATGTAGGTAGTTTGTTAGAATTTATATGTGACTACCAATGAATAGATTCGTCGATTGATGAAATGATAGGATTGGGTATGGTCAATACAACCAATTTAAGGGCATGTCTTAACCCTCCAATACTTAAAAAGAAGAATATACCGCATACTATAGTTTAGAACATGTTAGCTCAAACACTTCAGTTCATTTTACTATAATTATTTAATTAATTTTACGTTTCATCTATAATATGTACCATTATGTATTTGTCTCTCAATCTATAGTCATATGATCAACCATCTATCATCGACCAGAGAAAAATTCATGGCAAAATCCAATTTTTCTTCATGTTCTTTTAGCTCGATACACTTAGTCCAATTTTTGGATGTCTTCTGCATAATATGATTTCTCAATCCCTTCAAAATAGTTGTTCGTTTCAGTGATGGCCTCATTAGAGCTAACTCGGTTTCTGCTGAGCCATATAAATTAATTTGGAGAATATGGTGGATGTGGAAGCAATCCGCATTCTTAATTCATGAAATTTGCCATGGCAACGAAACACGTTTGATCCATGCAATCTCTAGGTAGATGAGAATTGTTTTCTTCACCAAAAGCGGACAGTTTTTCTTTAAATTGTCGTTAGTTAATCGATTTTCATATGACCTTTTGCTTCGAAAAGCTTGTGCGGTTGCGTTAACGGCGGTGCAGTCTCCATAATAGTAAAAACCAAAGGTGGCTTTCCAACATACGACTGTCCTGACTTAGTGCCGCGGTTTTACTTACCACACGAGTCTCGTATTTTTACCTAATTATGATGATCAAATTGCTCATCCAATCAGAGCTATAAATTAAATCTAATGATTGAAAGAACAGGATAATTATTCAACTTCAATCAGTTGACAGATTTGGTAGGTTTCGGTTTCAAATTCTAGTATCGGTAGGGATAATGTATCACCTTTTGATTGATTATTTCTTTTAGCAGTATATACACACTTCATGACCTAACCTTTGTTCCATTGTAATACAGTATAAAGTTATGCAATGCGTAAATGTTTGGCTATTGTCAATTTAATAAGTTACAAAAAATCCAATCGAATTGAAATTATTGGAGAAAGTCTATCTTATTATTAGAGATTATTAATATCTTACTGTATAATCGTTATACAAATTACGCGGTATTCTACTTAACCAAAGCAATAACTAATAACTAATTTACCGGTATATATGTTATTTCTTTATTTATGTCAATTAAATGTTAAACATAAATATAACAATAATAAGTTTTCGGTTAAAAAGATAAAAACCTTACAATGTTGATATCATCGCGAATAAATCAAGATAAATACAATAACTTTGAACAAGTGTTTCTTTCGTGTTCCATAATAATACATTTCAAGGTGAATCATTGAATTTTGTACTTGTTTGTAACTTTCAATTAAGGAAATCGGTTGTTTATGAATTATTAAAACTAAATCATTTTTATTGTACTCACCACCGAAAAACCACTCTTACAAATGTTAACATCCTTCAGAGAGAACGGTAGGCTGATACGCCCAAAACGAACTTTTGCATTAAATTTCCGTAGTAAGAACCAGCCAATTATTTTTGATAGTGCCCTTTAAAAATATTTCATGCAAAATGTATTTTATTAAACTAGACTAATTCATTATTTATAACAATACGCTACTAACCATGTTATTCCAAAATATATTGAAACAAAAATTAACGTAAAATAAATCAAGGCATTCATTTTTCACTTTTTCTGGAGCTAGACAATGCACGAGACTATTCTTTTGTAAATTGCATTTTCGCGCTATATATTTTTGATTCTAAACAAATCAATCACTAAACACAACAAAATAATAATTAAAAATATACTTATAAATAATAAAAACTAATAAATATTATCCAAAAAATCTAATAAAATTAATTTTGTTCACTCGATTCATTGATTAGAGAATTTTGACATATACAAATTGACGTTTCATTGCATTTGCATTACATAAAATAACGGATTTTGTTTTTCGGAGACACGAAGTAACCAGCTGATTCAGCCGAACGGATTTGTTTTCATTTTTTCGACTATTTATATTGGTCGAATTGTATTTTTATAGATGATTTTATAAAGGCCTACCAAAAACAATACTTATTTACTTACATATATTTATAAGTCGGCGAAATTTACAAATTAATGAATGATTTTATATTGAACTAGAAAAGGTTATAAAATGCAAAGTTGGTATATCTATGTTCATAACTAATTCAAAAATTATTATTTTGATTGAAAACCCTCAATAAAATAATGTCAATCTATATATGTAAATATATGTTCATACATCTAAATAGTATCATTATTTGCTGCTTGTATTATTCTATATAAACCGGGATAACATGGAACCAAGTAACTGGGAACAACCACCTTTTTCATTGTTCTTTTCGATTCTCTTCTGTCAAAATACCTTTAAGAGTGTTCTGAGGAGCCTCTTTGCATATCGAATTGTTAGCTAATTGGCTAGTTGAAGGTATTTTCCCACCGTGTTTTTGTCGAAATTCAATCAATCGGTACAGATTCTCCTATTGGGTTTTTTCAAATATTGAAATTTTTCACATCCGAAAGATTTTCTGAATCAACTCAACCGATATGACAAGGATTTCTTCTATTGACTCTTAACTTTATAAGGGAAGTAGTTAGTCATAATTTTAATACGAGATAATTTATTTTTCTGTGCTCTATTCTTTCTCCTCAAATGATTTTAAACAAGTGGCTCGATCTTTGCAAGTAAAGATCATATATCCGAATTCGAAGTATTTTGTTATCTATTTTCTCAATCTCTTATATTATTCATGGTGAGATGTTGCTTTGGAAAGTCCTGTGGCATTATTCCCATTTTAACATGATACATACTTACAGTAATATTAGGGGAAACTGGTTTCCTAAGCATAGCGTTTTGTACTCTTCATGAAACCAATACCCAATATGTACATAAAGGCGTAAGGAGCCCGTTTTCATTTCGATTTAAGTTAATGAAATACAGATTTAAGTTCAAAACGCGTATTTATTTAAAAAAAATTATTTAAAAAACAAATCAGTCAGAATCCAAATATATTTAAAAAAGTTTGGACAAACTGCTTCCTTGTAATAGCGAATCAAGTGCCTTCTGGACTTTAGGATCATGAAGCAGCGTTGCTCGAGATGAATTAGCTGGTTGTGTCTGCTGTTGTTGTACGTACACTGGTTGTGGTGCTGGTGCTGGTTCATTATTACTCATAATCGATGGTTTATTTAAAATGCTAAGAATTTTTTTCTGTAGCTCTTCTTCTTTTCGTGCTGCAGCCGCGGCCGCTGCAGCTTCCGCCTGTTTTGCCTTCATATCAAGCATTTCATCGCCAAATTCGACTTTCCGTTGGAGATCACGTCGCTCCTGCAGATACTGTATGATACGATCATATTGCAGCACCGTTAATGGGCGATTATTAGCCAATAAATTAATCAAAATTTGTATAGGATCTGGATGCCGTTCGCTGAGTGGAGGAACACTTTGAACGGCTGGATTTATTGGAACTGCTGCTGGAGCAGCAACTCCAGCCTTATCAGCAGCCATTTTCTGTTGAAAGTTTGTATAGATAAAAGCCATCGCATCATCGATTGGCATGTTTCGATGTTCGGCCGGAGTGTCATAAAGTATATTTACTGTAATACTGCGGTGTTCTTCATTCTGCGGCGTGACCAATATAGCATACAGAGTGCCACGAGATGAAATATTAGCTAACACTTTACCAATTGGAACATCATCGTTCGGGAATAAGAGGTCAACAGACAACCCGCGTCGTTTTAACTGAGACTCGATCATTTCTGCGTATTCACTGGAAATAAGAAAAACGATTATAAATCTCGAGAGCGCAGTAAATTTCCATAAATTACGTTAAGGTTCTCGAAACTACTATTATTTCACAATCATTGTAGTCAGATGGTTGTGATGTTGGTTGATTATATCCAGAATTTCCTCCTCCTCCAGCATTCGCGCCGCTCGATCCCGAACGATTATACTGCTGATTCATTCCGTAATTATTTCCGAAAGTATCACCCCGATCTCTAATATTTTGTTGCTGCGATGGTTGCCAATCTTCACGACCACCTATAAATTTACAGAAACGTTTAGAAATGCGGACTGTCAACAGACATTTAAATTAAATAACCAAAATTAAAGTGTTTTTGTGTTATGAAAGAACAGAAAACGGTTAACCCTTACATACACGAAATTCATCTAAAGTCAAATTTTTGAATTGGACATAAGACATAACGTTTCATCCTAGATTATTAATCTCTCCAATTGTAGACTTTATACACGTTTGGAATAAACCAAAAAAACTATAAATTTTAATGTGAATTGTTTGTTAAATGGTCAAGAGTTTAGTTTAAAATTATCTTATACATTAAAAAAACTAATTATAAAAACTAATGATGAAGACTTTAGTTTACAATTATCTTATCCATTAAAAAAACTAAACTAGGTAGTTTGTGTGTGTCGAACAATACAAAACTTTAAATTTACCTCCTTGATTGTTATTATTTCCTCTATCATCTAAAGGTGACCTCTCTCTTTCCCGATCGGTCCAATTTGGTTTATTTCCACCACCACCACCTCGATTGCCCCGATTGCCACCTCTACCTCGGCCGCCTCGACCTCCAGTACTATCACCACCGCCAGCGGATTTATCGTTTATAGCATGGCGAACTATAATCTTCCTACCAATCAGTTGATTTTGATCTTCCATTTTAATTGCCTCATTAGCACTTTCTTCACAATCGTACTGAACAAATGCAAATCCCCGATTATGGGCTATACCCACCACATTTCCATATTTCTGGAACCGTTCTTCAAATTCAGTGCGGCAATTTTCTGGCAAATTACCACAATATACGCGACAATTCGCCGTCGCTGGATCTCGTGTTACGTCCATGGTTCACGGTTTTATTCACAATTTAATTAAAAATTCAATAATATTAAAACTATGGTTTGTTATTTTAATTATTTGACAATTGAGTGTTTGATTGTTTTATATTTTTATTGGTGAGGTTTCTGTCAATTTTTATAGCAAACGCTTATAGGAGAATTGACTGAGTGAGTTCATATGAGTTGTTGTGTTCCTGTCAATTTATATAGCTACGTAATGCGATTGCAAATGTTTATAGGGTAGTTAACTGAATTCATCCGGTAAATTTGTCAATAAGTTAAAATCTTCCTATAAAATTAAATGCACCTTTCGCTTAATTTATGTTTAGTACATTCACATTTTTATCTGGCGGTATATCTCTGCTGAAAGATATCAGTAGTTCAGGACTGTTGATTTGTTGAGAAGTATTTCTTACTTATTCCAAGGTAATCAAACTTTGCAACTCTTCTCTTATTTTACCGTTTGGTTTTCTTAAAGTATTAGCGTGAGTTTACTTACATGATTACATAGTTATTACTTATTGTTATTATTCATTCTATCGTTTTATGCTGGATTATTAAAACCGCGATTGTGGAATATACTCACAATCAAAGAAAAATGAACTTATACAGGAGCGGTATTTTGTAACATCCCTATTTTCGATATTCGATACACATTGGTGTATGTTTTTTAAAGAATAAACTTGTACACTATTTCAAGTATTCAACTACGGGTTTCTATTGCGATCTCGGCATGTTAGAACGATCATAATTTTCCTTAATTTGATAGCTATCGAAAATAAAAAGATTGGTTATATTTTATCGAATGAATTTATAGAAATAGAATCTAGCAGGTCGTGGTCACAATAGAAATTACTGAATATGAAATAGCGTATAAATTTGTACTTGTTTAAAGAGACACAAACTTCTTTCGAATATCGAAAATGGTGATGATACAAAATGCCACCCCTGATTTCTTTTATCATTTTATTTGCTAGTTTTAGTAATTAACAATATTGTAAAGTACATATTTGCTCTTTGGTAAAAGTCAGGTGGCAAAATATACGTTAAATCTTATTTTTTATTCTTTATCGGTAAATCTTATTTTTTATTCTTTATCGGTAAATATTATTTTTTCTGTGCGACAATACATACTTCCATGGGGCTTTGGAGGTATTCTTGAAATAGTGTGGCAATATTTCGTTCTTCTTATCAATGTGTATTATGTTTTCCGAAGTATATGACTCAAAAATTTAGAAATTGTATTTGTTCCATTTGTAATTAACTCGACTCGAACAACAACAAAAATATGAACAGTATTTTTCTTCTATTTTGTGCCGCTGTTGACGCATTATTACCAACATTTTTAATTTTTTTTTGCATATTATGATATTTTAGTTTTAAGTTTGCTTCTTTCTTTCTAAAATAAATATTTTTTAATAAAATTGTTATAACGTTTATAACCCGGTTTCAACCCAGTTTCAACTCGACCACGACTTGACTCTGGCGCATAAACAATAAAAAGAAAACTACAAGAAGACTTTTGTACTTTGTTTGAAAAAATCACTCAAAAGGGACAAATTAATCAACGGGATAAATATTATGTTGAAATTGAGCTCAATAAATTATACCACACTATTATAAATCTTACGATCACGTTCTATTAAATTGAGAAGTATCGAGATATCATCTTTATTACGCGTCATGTTTTTTTTTATGTATAAACTATAATAATACCACATAGTTTGTATATTAGTAATGCAAAATAAATAGTTAAGATAACAGTATGTAAACAAACCCTTAACATTTCACCAAATTCAAAATTTATATATTTCGATTAAAGTTCGAATATGAAGTCAAATATACGTTACTGCAATATCCCGTTCAAAATAATCACGTATTTTAAATTCCCACCAACAGAGCTCCATTTCTAACCATAATCGTAGGTTTCAATATTCGACAAACGTTCGAATAAATGGCATCTGTCTGCATCTCATAACTTTAATTTTTTCGTTTATAAATCAAAGAAAAAAATTCTATTTTATTCTAATAAAAAATAAAAAAAAACATTAAAAATAATTCTGTTCAATAGTTAAAATACTAATTGTTTATTTCGTAATTATGAAAATTCAATAAAAATTGTTGGTTTTAATCAAAATACGGACTAAAAAATATCTGAAAAATTGGATTACAACAAAAATGATTGTTCAAGAACCTGTACAGGTAAGAAGAGTATAGACAATTTTTTTGACGTTTTTGCATTTTTTTTTATTTCGTTTGTCGATTGACAATTGATTTTCTCTTTTAATGTAGGAAATTATGACAAAAAATTTGTTTTGTTTAATAATAATAAAAAAGATTACATTTATTTATGATTTCATAATAATTGATTTATTATTATTTTTATGTTTTTTTCAGGCAGCCATTTGGCATTGCTTGAATAATTATGATTATAGAGATGCAACATTTTTAGCTGAGCGACTATACTCGGAAGGTAAAGAGTCATAAGCACCCTATATGGAGTGTGGCCGTTTATGTTATACATTTATCTGCTAATTATCAATATTTTGTTGTTTATAGTTGGAACCGAGGAAAGCGTATTTCTATTGGCCACGTGTTATTATAGATCTGGAGATATATATCAGGCCTTTTGGTTACTTGAGACGAAAGGAGTCCATTCACCTCAGGCCAGATATCTAATGGCCAAATGTGCCTATGATTTAAATAAGTAAGTTTGAGTTTATTTCATTTCATTTTACTCGATGTATCGATCTGTGAATTTTTTTTTCGTTTTTCATATTATCCATTCTGTGTTATATGTGTAAAGCGAACATAAAAATTGGGGTAATAATTGACGATGATTAGAAAAATGTTAATGGCAAAAAATAAAAAATCGTAATTTGGTTTTCTAATTACTAATTTGTTGTGATAAATATGACGTGGGTTTTGTCGCAATTTGATACTGATAAATGCACAGAATTTTTATATCAGCGATGGTTTTTATCAGAATATGTAGAGCATAGGTGAAAATTTAGTATCTTAGGTAAATCAACTTTGGAGGAAAGTTTTTTTGGTATTAAATATTTTAGATATTTTTGAGAAAACTAGCATAATTCTACATTTTATCATTTTATAATGATAAGCAGATTTATAGTCTTCGTATCATTTTATAATATCTTATTATGAAAATAAGACATTTATGGTTTCGTTGAGATTATTGATTTTTAGGAGTTTGATTTTCTGGTCAGATACAGAACGAAATAAACCAAATATTGTGTACTATTACCAAATTTTGAATAGACAAGTATTTCATGAAGATAGTTCAATATTGCAAAGAAAATATTTAAGCTTGATATTTTTCTTGATTCTTGGTAAAATTTTGGTTTGTAAATTCTCATTCTGGTACATCATTAAATTACGTGACATTACCGTAGGACTGAACTGCTTTGCTAAACTTATAATGGTGGTTAGTAAATAATTGTCTTTTATTCAAATGATTTCAAAGCATCGTTCATTTGTATTTTTCTTATGACTACGTGCACTAGATGTGTTATTATTCTCCTTAGTTTTTACAAGGTATAGTTTTGATTCCAAGATCCTATTTCTATCGTGAAAAATTAATTAGAATTTCTTTTACTTACCAAATAGTAAATGTAATTTATTTCGCAATTTCTGGCGGGACAAATATTTTAATTAAAATCATAAATTCTGTCAAAATTAAACATCAACAATTTCCGGTCAGTTTAAACCGAACCCTACACTAAATAATAATACATACTTTGAAGTCATAAGCATTTCATTTTTGATAGATAATTTATTTGGAACTACATACTTAGTTGAGTAGTTTCTGAAAGTAAACACGTTTTTATTAATTAAAATAAAGTTTCTCGAATTTTGATTAGGCAGAGGTAATTGATTGGACATAGATTTTCTATTTTGTGACACTGATTTTAGTTTTTAAATAGGATTGAGAAATCTATCTAATTTCTAATATTAAAATCGGCTGCTGTTTTAATGCTGTATAAATCATTAAGTTTTCTTTGATAATTGGAAGTTGCGTTATTAGTTTTGTTTTCATTTTATCTAATAGTTGCGTGCGAGGTTTATTCAGAAATTTGTCTTAAGCTCTCCGACCGATTTGTGAATAAAAAAAACTTTAAATTGGTATAGGCAGTAAAAATAATCATAATTAAAAAAAGCTAGAATTTGAATTAATAAATATTAAATATTTCCATTCAGAAACTAAATCTCATTTGGTTTACTTCCAGATTTAACGAAGCCGAAACGGCCCTATGCCACGACGTAATACGTACAAAAAATTTCGATGAATTATGTAAAGAATTTGGCGATGTGGCTTGTTTCGCCCTGCAACTGCTAGCAAAAATTTGTTACAAAACCGAGCGAATAAATTTAGGAAACGATGCAAATAAGAAAGCATTAAAAATTAATCCATTTTTATGGCATTCGTATACTGAATTATGTAATCGTGGCGATTTCCCTGATCCCGCCAATATATTTAAAATTATAAATTATGATATTTTCGCAACATGTCAGAATAGTAATGTAAATTCAATGATATTAATAGATTATAATAGTAGTAGTAATAATAGCAGTAGTAATATAAATAATAATAATAACGGTGGTGATAATAATATAAATTTAATTAAAAATTTTATAAATAATAATGATTTTGATACAACAACACCAAATAATAGTATAAATATAATAAAATCGAATATTGGGGGGAATAACATTATTACCGGTAATTTAATCGAAGAAACGCCGCTAACTAATATTAATAGTGTCGTGGATACGGATAGTAATAATTTATCGACTAGTGGAACGCCGTACAATAGAAGTCAATTTAAATATTTGTCGGCGATAAGTCCGATGACACCTAGTTTTGGTATATTACCGATTAGTAGTCCGCTAGATACGAATGTTTTCTCACCAAATCATCAAATTGTGCAGCAACAACAGCAGCAGGTGCAACAACAAACCACTCTCGTCGAGATGAATAACGAACAAAAATCGATTGGTAAAAAATTAAAAGGACATGTAGGTAGTTTAATAAATCGCAAGGATTCGCCGCTTCAGCAGGCCAAACCAATTTTTAGTCAAACGGGTAATATAACGCCACGCACGCCAAATACGCTTTCGGGGCAAAATGTACGCCGTAGCTCGCGGCTTTTTAGTAACAATAATTATTCAGTGAAAGAGAATAATAAATCACCGATTATAAATAAATTTGCTACGCCAAGATCGCCACCGCGCAAATCAAAACAGCGACACACAAAGATGAATATAAATAATTCAACGTTGAACGACATGATTAATGAGAAGCAAAAGAATTTTGATATTAAGGAGAAAATAGAAACGATCACATCATCGAATAATGCGGATAATAAAGTACTGATTAATAATTGTATAAATGGCGCACAAAATATGGCACAGCAGATAATGGATATGCAGAAAAATAGCGCTGATGGATTGATGTCACTTCTACGCGATATTGGAAAGGGCTACTTGTTCTTGTCGCAATACGAGTGTAAAGATGCGATTGAATGTTTTACAAATTTACCATTGCAGCATAATTGCTCGGGTTGGGTACAGTCTATGATTGCGATGTGTCATTATGAGCAGCGCGACTATAATCAGGCATCGATTGTATTCCATGTAATTCACGAAAAAGAGCCTTATCGGTTAGAGTATATGGACATTTATAGTACAACACTGTGGCATTTAGAAAAGGAAGTGATGTTATCAGCACTCGCTCAGGACGTCATAAATCAAACAAAACTATCCCCTATTACTTGGTGTATTGTGGGGAATTGTTTCTCATTGCAGAAGGAGCACGATAATGCCATTAAATTTTTCCAACGTGCAATTCAAGTCGACCCCGACTTTCCGTACAGTTATACACTGTTAGGACATGAATTAGTATTAACCGAAGAGCTGGATAAAGCGTTATCATGTTTCCGTACTGCATTACTCAAAGATTCGCGTCATTACAATGCCTGGTTTGGTATTGGTACGATATTCTCGAAGCAGGAACGTTACCAGTTGGCCGAGATTAATTATTGCCGTGCTCTAAAAATTAACGCCAAAAATAGTGTTATCATGGTGCATATAGCGGCCATGCAGTATTTCCTACAAAAACCGGAACAAGCGTTGCAAACACTAAATATTGCGATTCAAATCGATCCGAAAAATCCGCTGATTAAATTCCACCGAGGCAGTATATACTATCAAATGGGCCGGCATGAGCAAGCTTTACACGAGCTGGAGGAGCTAAAACAAATTGTGCCAAAAGAATCAATTGTATATTATCTAATTGGGCGAATTCATAAAAAGTTAGGTAATGTTGATACGGCTTTGATGCATTTTAGTTGGGCGGCCGATCTTGATCCTAAAGGTAGTGCAAATCAATTAAAAGATTCGTTCAATGATCAGACGACGAATGCGGCTGGGCAACAAAATTCTAATATTGATTTGAGTAATAAACAGGAGAGCGACGGATCGAATGTGGACCCAAACGATGATGGTGATAATTCGATTGTGGACGGATCAAATGGCGACAATGAAATTGTAGCAAATGTTTATGATAGTGATAGCTACTAAATCATGCAGAATGAGTCAAAAATCATTTTCTTATTTCGAAAGTTTTTAACCCTTATTAAAGGCTATCATCTCAGCATACTCAGAGTTGTGAAAATTTACTCAGACCCAGGGCTTCTTACAACACAAATGTCTTAATTTAATTATCTAATGATGTGTGAAAAAAAGATTTGAAAATTTTAAATACGCCACGTCGATAAAAGATATTTTTTTATCAAATGTTAAGTGTATGGGTTAAACGTTTGAAATGAGAAAGTGCCGTTTGGCTCATCGTATAATTGCATATATATATTACGGTACATTTTTAATTTTTTAATTTTGATAATTAAAATTAAAAAATAATTTTTCTTATATAACAAATTAAAATATATATATGTATAAATAATTATAATTTGTCTCATTAATAATAATTAATGTATGAATTAAAAATATTTAAAAACAAAAAAAAAATTGAATTTTCCCTTAAAAAAACATAAAAATTTCATAAAATTGATGTTTGAGTTTTCTTTTGCATTTACAAATTACATATTTAAAAAAAATACAATTTTAATTATAATTTATGTTTTATTATTTTATTTTTATATACATATTATACATAATAATACAAAACTTCCTAAATAATAAATTATTACATACTGTATTTTTTCATATTAATTTATTAGTTTATAGTTTTTAAAAGTAGTTTTATATATACATATATACATACACAAATTATTATCAGCGTAAAAAAATAATTAAGTTATATAAACAAAAAAAATTGAATCTATATATATATAAATACATAATTATATTAACTATTTACACAAAATAATAAATAATAATAGTATTAACTATTATTATCAGTTCATATAGAAACTTAAATAGAAAATAAAATATAATGCAAAAATTAATTAATAATAAATAAATATAAATAAACATACAACGTATAAAATTTAAATAAATAAATAAAAAATAATGATATGTAAAATATAATATTTTTTGCTTAATACAAAAACAAAAAAAAATTATATATTTACTGAAAATTATGTTAACTGATCGTTTCTAATTATTTTAATTTTTTTTTGTGGCCTACATAGATTCATATTTTTAATGTGGGAAGTTTATGACGTGTTGGGAGAGGAAGAAACTCGAATGTGGTACAGCTATGGACCAATTTTGTGTCTATGCTAGTCCTTTAGTACGGCCACCCTTACCTAACCTAACCTAACCTATGACGTGTTTACTAATTTTGCAATAAAAAATTTTAGGTTTTGAGGCACGCATTTTTTCAATTCATTAATAAATTTGAAAATCTTAGAGAAACGATAAAGTTTTATCCAATGGTGTAACTTTGGAAAATGGATGCCAAGTATCACCAAATGTTGATTATACAATGTATGTTTACGTATACTATGTATATCGCATAAAATTCGCTATTCTCAAAGATTGCGCCTGTTATTTCCTACATCTTTACAATTTTAATGCTTAACAGTTTATTACTTAAAACATGTAGTGTATAGACTAATTAATGTTCAAAGTATAATAGAAAGAGAGTGATTCGGTCAGGACAGAACATTTCCACTTATAAACGTTTAGTAAAATCTAAATACTTCGATAGTAACATAATAAATTGCAACACATATAGAAAAAATTGTTGAAGTTAGCTGATTGATTGAGAAAATTTAATTTTTGTAGGAGGTTCAATTCTCTTCAAATTCACACAAGTCAAGCCTAAAGGAAAATCTAAGTAAAATCATGAAATTAATCAAAACTCAAATTTGAAATCAACTATGTAAAGTTCAATTTGAAATTATTGATCGAACTTAGTTAAACTCGAGTTCAAATTTTAAGCCCAATTCGCCATTCTTAAACAAATTCTAAATTTTCTAGAACCTATTCTAATCCAAATTATAAATCAACTCTAAAATCGAAATTGGAGTGATTGGCCTTAAGTGACAAGCCTATAAATGAAGATTATTGTAGTTGGTTCCTTATTATTTTGGATTATTATTATAAATACATAATAACATACGTTATTTGTAAATACATAACTTTGATTTCTGTACGGATTTCATAATTCCTTCCATTCCGGTGTAATTGACTAAGTTAAAATAACAGTTAAAATTTTAATAAAATTATCTTCCTAGAAAGCTTGAATATTAGGCTGAGAATAACAATGATAGCTCCAGAATCTTCACCACGCCAACGAACTCGAAGTCGGATTTTCATCAAGTTTCGAATTCTATTTTTCGTGGATGTTTAAAAAATACCGGTTTCATATTTAGGTAAGGATTTTATTATATAAACGTAACAAACAGTTCATATTTTTCAATAAACTTCCAGAGTTTATTTTCGAAGACCAAAGTGTTATTATAGTAAAATTTTATAAATAAAGCTATCATCTAAATTGGAATAATCATTCGAAATCTCTTCAATCAGATTATCCTCAAAACTTTTGTTGGCGTTGAAATCATCGGCTACTTGCCATGGTTCAGTCTTATGATGTGCGGTATATTCCGGCTTTAATACCACTTTGTATTCACAAGTTTTCTTTTTTGGAAGATTTGAATGTCTGCTGTGGGTTTGTTGCATATGCTGAATATATCTGGAAATAAAAAAGCTAACTGGGTGTTATGTGCTTAATATGAACGAATTTGAAACATACTCTGGCTTAGAATTAAAGCTCACGTTGCACGTAAGACATTTATACGTGACTACTTGAGCATGGATGCGTTGGTGGGTTTTCAGCGACGTCGTTTCAAAAAATGTTTTTTGGCAGACATCACATTTATATGGCCGTTCGCCTGTATGTTCCCGACGTCGATGAACCGCGAGGTTTGATGTATGCTTAAATTTTTTGCCACATTCGTTACATTCATACGGAAACGGATTGTCGTGCCATAGTCTATGAAGTCGATAAGTAGAATTATGAATAAATTTTGTGTCGCATATATCACACACATATTTTTGAATTTTTGTGTGTACTCCCATGTGCTCCTCCATGAATTTTTCGCTCATAAAACCTTTACTACAAACGTTACAGTAGTATAAATAATTTCCCGTGTGCTTTGGCAAGTGATAGGTGAGGCCCGACCTAGTTTTGAATTTTTTATCGCAATCGCAACATTTATACATTTCACCATTCTTGTGATTGTACTCGTGGTGTCTGAGTGTTTTGAAATTGGAAAATCCCTTGCCGCATATGTTGCATTTCAAATGTATTCGTCTAAAGTGGTCGTGCAGCAGGTGATCCATATAGAATATTTCATGGCATTTTGAACAATTTTTAGGTTTAAAACCATTTTCAATTGCTTTTTGGTGTGTACAAGATCCGTTGGGTCCTAGTAAACAGCCACAGTTGTGGCAACTGTTAATTTTCTTTTTTTCACCATCTGGATGCATCTCGTTGATGTGTCGTGCAAGATTATCGTATTCGGAATCCTTAAATATACACCACGGACACATGAATTCAAGTTCAATTTTCTGCGATTCTGGAGGATTAAGCCCGGCATATTTAACGGATTCACTCGATTTAACATTTCCACCATCATCCAATTCATCTTCATAATCTGAATTGTATTCGATCAAATCATCTTCACAGGCTACAGTAACAGCTTCAATTTTCTCTGATTTCTGTAATTTCTCACAAAGCATGTGGAATTTATAATGTGGAACCAAAGTATCCTGAAACGGAGTCCTAAAGCTACATTTCATACAAACATAATCATTTGATAGTAATTTAAATGATTTCACAGCCATCAAGTCTAGTTTATTGAGCAGATCAATTTTCGGTTGTTCACCAAGTCCACAACATGCAACCTTATACTTTCGTCTGATCTGCCGGTGCACCAAATACGAAAGCAAATTCATCTCACTGCGTAGGGCATCTATCTCTTCTAAGATAACGGTACAATTGCCACATACCACATCCATTACATCGGTTTCTTTATTACTAATTTTAATGTTAAGTTTTTGGAATATACACGACTTTTGGTTGAAACTTTCGTTACCGCTTAACGGCTTCGTGACATGATCGCATACAAAGCAAACATTTGATATTCTGTTCATTATTAATTTCAGCACAATTCTCACGAAATAATTAATCAAATTTTAATTGAAAAATTGAAGTAAAAAATAAAAATAACAAATTGGCACACATAAAAATTAACAAAATAAATAAAATGTTATTTGTCACTTTGTCAGGTAGAGTGGTGAATATGTTTTCACTGTAATGACTATGTATATGTTTTGATTACTGCAATGCCATCTATTAGTTCAAATAAGTACTATTTTGCGTGGTGAATTTAGTTTATACACTTGTATTTCGAATATACAGACACACATTTCGTTAGGTTGTTTTTTCTCTAGACTCTTTTCTTTGGGGCTACGCAAAGTCCAAAGTCTATGTGAATAAACCAGCTAGGTTTGAGGCATTGGAAGCCAATATTACTCTTACTTTCCGAACTCGTCATCAGTAATTGGACTTTGAGAAAGGACCATCGCAGTTGTGGTCATCATTTGAAAGAAGTAATCTTTAAAAAATAAATGACAAGAAATGTTCTTTCGAATGATAATAAAGTTTCCATATGATTAAATTGTATTTTTTAAGTTTTTTTAATTTTTGCCCAAATCACCTCTATAGATTTCGTTATTACGGATAAAATCACGCACATGTTGTTTGATGCTCCTTATATTTCTGGCATAACTGCCAGTGTGACTTTTGCACTTCAGCACTCTTTCCACTATACCCCAAAATTGTTCGATACATCGAAAACTTGTGGAATCTGTGAGATAACATTTCTCTCGATTAATCTCGTGCATATTGATTGCTTCTGTTGGAATTAGAATCGAGTGAACGAGCTACATATATATGGCCAAAACTTTACTGCTGAATCGTGTTGAAGAATTAGCGGCAAAATACTTCGTTATGAAAAATGTGACGAAACCCTGACTCCACAACTGCAAATTTCTGGCCAAATCATACTTTTTTTTAGCAAATGTATCTAACTTGAAGTGTTTCAAAATCAATTTCATGTACGCGTCATCCACCAAAACACATCCACTAAATTTTGTGAAAATTTTGTCATCAGTCTGGCACATATTTTATCGAACAAGTGTTGGTTATCTCAACGATTTGGCTTTTTAATAACTCGGCACCACTCATAGCCTTCCTGAACTCGAATTCGTTTTACCATGGAGTGGGGTGTGTTAAATTTTATGGCATGGTCATAGTTAAATTTCCCCGGATTATTTTTAATGAAGGTTATCACCTTTTTGTAAAGAATTCTATCAGTTGTGCCATGTAAAGATTTCTATCGTTGTTCAGTACCAATTTTTAATTCGCCGATGGTCGAACGAGCAGAGTCAATGCTCTTGAAACGGTGGACTAAACCGAGTTGAAGACTCGTCAGTGCTAATTGTTTTTTAATTTAATTTCTTCTGTAAAATTGGTTCAACACAGCTTCTGTTGAAATCTACATTGAATTAATACTTTTTTAATTTAATTTCTTTGGCAAGTATATGAGTCATCTCTTGTGAATGACCGTAATGAATTGTCCATTCCTGTTGCTAAAATTTTCAATTTTCTCTATTGAATTGGCAAACATAAAAGATTTGTATAGCACGAACTTTATATACGCTGGTGGTTCAGTAAGCAGAATCGTTCCATTTGGAATTGTGGACTTGAGTTCAAGCCTCGGTTTGCCATTAAATAATTTTTAATTCAATTTATTTAATTTCTCCCTTCAATTGGCAAATATAAAGGATGAGTATAGCGGCAAATCAATATATGGAAATGGTGGGGGTGATAAAGCTAAAGCGGTGTCATAGGATTTGGAATCGTAGATGTTGTGCAGTGTTCGATTAAACCTCGATTAAAGAAAGGTAAACAAATTTAGCGGGCACCTACACATTTTTCATTAAATTAAAAAAAAATCGCTTTTTGATTTAAAAATGACCAATTTTGCAATTAAATTAAAAATATATATTGAGGCTTGAAATAGTCCTATCCATGATTAAAACTCAATCACACAACTCACTTGCCATACATGTAAATAGTGATATTTCTATCATTTATAGTTGCCATTTGAATAAAAAAATTGAAAAATTTAGCAACGGCAATGGACTCTGCTGCTTATTTGACCATCGCCCTACAATTTGTAGTTTTGAACAGAAGCTGAGTTGGATTATTTTTATTTCTCCATCACCAATTTGACAGGAGAAATTAAATCAAAAAACGATCGAGAATTGAACTTAAATCCATAAATCCAAAGTCACTGACTTTGCTTACTGGACCACCGCCCCATTTATATTTCATGCTATACAAATCTTTTATATCTGTCACTTGAATAGATAATATTGAAAATTTTATCAAAGGCAATGGACTCGTTTATTTCACCATCGCTATATACCGTATTTCACCATCGCTATATACCGTACTTGTATACATGCTCCTAATTGAAAAATCTGAAAATGTTTAACAGAAGCTGTGTGGAACCAATTTGAATGCAGAAGAAATTAAATTAAAATAATACCGCCGCTGTTGGGACTCGAACCTTGGTCCACGAATTGAATGTTATGCATCTCTTTTATACTTTCCAATTGAATTGAGAAACTTGGGAAATTTTTTAACAGAAGTTGAGTTGAACCAAAAATGTCCCAAGATTAATATTGTTTGAAACTTAACTGAACTGCATAGTGCCAGGTGCAACATTTAATGCGATGGCATTCCAAGGAGTGTATTTCGAAGAAGTTAAAAATCTGACAAGCTGTTCCTCCTTATGTTCTTAAAAATTATAAAACTTCCGTTCCAGTCAATGATACTTGATGCAATTTTCTAGGCGGGCCAAAATATTGACCACTAACCATACAAATTTTAAGTTTAAGTCAGTATTCATGTACTACTACGTCCAAATAAAACATTTCCCTATACAAACTGAAAGTATAACAAATAGGTATAACTGAAAGTCTCGATTAAAACTAAAAACAAATTTAATTTAATTTAATTAAATTTTCATTTTTCTCTATTCAAATGGTGAGTATAAAAGATGGATTTATCAGTAATAAAATTGTACGGCAGTGGTCAAGTAAGCAAACTAATGGGCGTTTGATTAGTGGACGTGAGTTCAAGCATTCGGGCTAACGTTTTTTTAATTTAATTTCATCTTACCAATTAGCTCAACACAGCTTCTATTAAAATTTTCAAATTTTTCCAATTAATTGCCAAGTATATAAAAGATGGTAGCAGCAATGAAAATATACGGCGATGGTGAAATAAGCAGAGTCCAGAAATACTTTTGGTTATAAAAAAATCGATCAGGTCCGGTATTTTTCCTGGGCAGTTGGCCAATATATTGATTTTCCAGTTGAAATCGATTCACATCCATTTTCTTTAATGCCAATCAGTAATTCTTTTCCTTTAGTTGTAGTTAATCTAGAATCTCAGTGAGTATTCTTCGCATTGAAGTCACCACCTATTATGAACCTTTTTCCCAGACGCTTGAAGAACTGCATAGTTAAAGTTTCCCGGATTATTTTTAATGAAATTTATAACATTTTTGTTTGATTTTTTGTGAGCCGTTTTTCCAATTTTTCTGCGAGCAGTACTATACCGTTTTACCGTTATAAAGAGGGCCCCACTCTATATAACGCTATATATCGTTGTTTTGGGTCAATTTAATAATTTTGTAATGGATAAACATGACGCTGAAGTAGATTCATTGTATAGTCCTATTCAGATCTTAAAAAAAACATTTTTTTAATTTTTCTGCGCAGCTTTCAGTGATGTAGAAAAAAAAATTATAAAAATTTTGATGGGTCGCATTTATTTTAGGTAGTAAACCTAAATAAAATAATAAATAACCAATAAAAAGAATTATATTTCAGTTTTAATACACAAAACATTCAAAATGATTATGTATTTATGTTATTACAATCATATTTCGAGTGAAAATTAATAGGTCAAAAAAAAATTGCACGCCTTTTGGAAACAATGTAAACATTTAATTTTGGTACGGACTAGGGAAAATAAATGATCAAATATCATTCATGTCGAACAAAACCAAAACAACATAAAAAGCAAAATCAGTTTTCAATTTAATTCTTAGTTTTTCGAATTAAATATTAATTTCAAAAGTGTCAGGGATTCTTATAAAGTTAAATTATAAAATCATTTTGTGATTAAAAACGTTCCTATTCCATTTAAATAAAAATGTTAACAATAAACACGATTTATTGTACTTAATACATCACTGTGTATCCGATATATTTTTTCTGCGCGAGAACTGTCAAAATTCCAGCGAGATATGAAAACTACTATATTTGAGCACGAATAGTTTTAAATTCCGTTCTTTTTGAAAAGAGATTAAAATGCATTGACGGAAATCCTATAAACTATCACCAATGGCAATAACGCAGAAATTTGGTCACCCTAGTTTACAACTAATTGACAAAACCACTCTAGGAATTGTCTATATATTACCGACGTTGTCTACGTTGTTGACGTTGTCTACAGGTTGTCGACACGTTAATGTAGAAAATAGTAGATGACGCTCATCCCAAAATGCAATAAAAAAATAAATGAATCGAATGAAAATATTTGTTTTCTCTATTTTCTACCTTTCTTGTTCTTCTTTCTCTTATCAATACGAAATTAATCGTTTTTACGTATATGCATACATAAATGACAACAATTGATCCATCCATACTCGTGTGGATAAGCATAATAAAGCTAACACCCAAATTATCTATTTTGATAATTATTGTTAATGTTATATGTCATATAACATGTATGTAGATTTTTGGTCGATTTGCACATTGTATTATATTTTCTTGTCTCGGCCGGTAAAACTGGTATTGAGTTTCGTGTAAAAAGCCACGGTTGTTCATAACCTCTATCTCCTATGTGAATAAGATATACATATTTTAACACTTTAAAAAAAGTAATTTTGATGTTGGCTTGCCAAGTAACTATGAGGTATGAATCCGAGCGGCTTATTCGTTCCGCAGATAGAACTTTATATGACCACAATTACACTGAACTTTCTATGGTTTCCTCGTTTTTCTATGTTTTTTCAAAAAGGAATTTAGTAAAAACGAAACGTTCACGTTAAGGCTCTACTTTACCTAGAACAAAAATCAAAATTGATGTCGATATTTAAATGCCACAAAATGCGTCTAAAATTAAATTTCAAATGGTGTAAATCTCCGCTATCGAAAATTACAAAATATTCCATGAAAATATGTTTTTTTTTGCCACTTTTTTGCCATTTCTAATTAAAAAGGGGTGTATAAAACATACACGATATTTAGTTGATTCCTAAACCATTTTTACATCGAAGATACATTTTTTTTCAATAAATTGATTTGTCAGCTTATCGATATAAAATAGTTGTCAATTAAATTTTCTTCTCACTTATTAGAACGAATTTTTATAAAAACGAGTGCTAATCGCTATATAATATCTTCCTGAACGTACCCATGTACATATAAAACTTTTACAGATTAGTGGGAAAATATTGATAAATTTGGTTTGTGAGTGAAACTTTGATTAAGAGAAAACTATACCAAATTTAAAAAAAACGTATATTACTCGCTTGCAAATACATATATTTAACTAAGCTATAAAAAAAATTAAGTCGACACCTAAGTTTATGTGGCCATATAACGATTTGTACGATACACATATTTTTGCAAATTGAGTGTGCAGCCTTAAGTCGGAGTTGGTTTGATTAAACAAAAAAAAAAATAAGTAAAACTCATGATATTATTTTAATTTTTTATAATTATCACATTTTTGATTTATTTGAATTAAATAAAATAATAATAATATTTAAATTTTATAATACAATATAATACATAAACATTAATAAATTTTTGTTCGGTTTACTTTTTTAACATTTTGTTGTCCTTATAATTTAAAAATTATATATTATTATTTATATAAGTTATATAAATTAATTTTTTATAATTAAGTTTACAAAAAAATATACAAATGTTTTTTTTTTAAAATTTAATTAAATTAATAATTTTTTTTTTCTAATAATTATGTCAGCTTTATAATTTGTGATGAGGTTTTAATCTGTACAATGAATTCAGGCAATAATAATAAAAATTCTAGTAAATATTTAACATTAATTATACCGATACAACTTGATAATAATTTGTTCTAATAATATATGTACTGTAATTTTGAAATAATAATAAAAATATACCAATTTAACGGACAAGTTAATTAGAGAGGATAGAAGCCGGCGCCTGGTCATAAAATAAAACAACACTATAGCTAGCTATATAATAATAATTATTATGTCTTTTAAATAATTTACTGTAAATTATACATTATGTAAATTAATTATTCAGCGCGTAATTATATGTGCTAAGCACATTTAATTTTTATATTTTTTTAATTTATTTAGATAAATTAAAAAAAAACAACTAACAATTTACGGTTTTGTTTTTATCGATTTCTTTTTTAAATTAATTATATTAAATAATATAAAAATTAATTAATTAAAAGTAATAGTGTTTTTGCGTTTTTTAGTACATTTTAATTTGTTCTCTGTCTTTTGATCTCAACTCACAATTGTAATAAATTAATTTATCAATAATAAAAATTAAATAAAAACTACCTAATTGTTTAATTTAATTTATATTTATAATATATTATCATTAATCTAAATTTATTTTTATAATTATAATTGTAATTTGTTTTTTTTTTACTTTATGTATAAATAATTATTATGTATATGTACATATATTATGTATGCGTATGGAATTTTAAATAATTTTATTTTCTATTTTATTAAACTTCGCTCTGCATACAATGGATACTACTAGAATCTTGTGATAGTTCGTCGAGGGATGATGAATCTGAAGTAAAAAAAATATTATTTGTAATTTTATTAAATGTAAATGAATTTAATTATTAATTCGGAAAACTTCTTGGGAATCAGGATGAAATATTTTAGTTTAGTCCGTCCGTGGTTATCTCCAAAATCTTGTTTGATTTTTTTTTCAAAGAGGTAACTAAGGTTTCCTAAATTCCTAAGTTGAGCTGAAGGAGATTCAACGTCTACCGATTTAGATTTACCAAAATTTTTTAATACCATTTTAGTCTATGCATGTTGTGTACGTGGTACTAAAAATTCAATACAATTAGTTGGTTATTGTGCTTAACGCCAGGCTCATTGAATCTTCGCTAAATTTCATTTTTAAAGTTCTAAAGGTTACCGACAGTCCTTATTTCGAATATTTAGCAGAGATTTTACCAAAATGCGCTATTCTATGTATCTATTTTTTTGTTTTTTAAATATTTTCACGTACGCAAGTTTCAAGGTGATTTGAAAAATATTAATGCTTGCAGTTTTTGTGTCGCTTCCTCGCACGTCGCTTAAACATTGGACATTGTTTGAAAATTTTCCTGCAACTATAAGTATTAGAAGAGGTTATAGTTGGCCGTAAATTGTATGACCTTAAATTGGAATTAATTATTTCTAATTAATTGTTAATACCTATTATATCGGTCCTTAGACTATTTTAATGTGTTTTACAAATAGAACGAAGAATATTAGAATTAACATCAATAATAATCAGTTTTTAAAGGCCATTACTGGCCCCTTACTGAGTTAACTATTTGGCTCCAACGGTTTCAATCATGAGCATCGTCTTCATACTGTCTAAGACAATCTGAAGAGCCCAAGTCGTTCTCTACATCATGAAGCCATCGTCGCCTGCAACGACCTCTGCGCCCACCATATGGTGGCTCTCCTTTCAGAGATCGTTGCACAATTCGTTCCGGATCAGCACGCAGAATGTGACCGAGCCCAAGTAATCGCTGCGATCTTAGTTCATGTGCAATATCGGGGATCTTCATCAGATCTGCGATCTCGATATTGTACAGAGCTCGGTATGTACCATCTATTTCGCGTTTTGGGCTGTAAATCACTTGCATGATTCTTCCCTCAAATGTAAGGAGCTATCTCTCGTACTCATCCATCAGCGCCCAACTTTCACATCCAAACATAACAACGTTGTGGGAGGACACAAAGGACGACTGCCAGCTAGTTTAATATCCTTACCCACACTGTTATCGTGAGTGATAAGAGAACCCAAATATTTGAACCTTCTCACTCCCTTAAAGTGGCCACTACTAAAATCTAGTGTGCCATTGACGTTGCTATTCAGTCCGATCAGGCATATGTCATCTGCATATGCAAACACGTGATTGGACTGGCAATATAAGATGTTGCGCTGAGGTGTTTCAGTTTTACGAAAGGTGTACTTCAACATGAGATTAAAGAGTATCGAGGACTAATAACTGCAAAAATTGTCGGTAGCCTGTTATCAACTTTAACATAGCATTAAGACTGCGTCACTGTCATCCTACACAGTCGTACCAATTTTGGTGGCATTCCTAGGTATTCCAGGGCAGACCACAAACTCTCTCGATTAATCGAGTTATAGGCCTGCCGGAAATCCAGGAACACCTGATGTACGGGGATTGATGTCTCATAATATTTAGATAGAATCATCCGCAATGAAAAGACCTGATCTATTCGGACGAAATCCTCCTTGATAGTCAACTAAGCCGTCCGCTAGAGGGGTGATTTTATCCAATATTATGTAGGTTAGCAACTTGTATGCTGTACAAAGGAAAGCTATACCGCGATAATTTTCACATTTCAAGTGGTCTTCCTTCTTGCATATCGCGGGCCACTTTCCATTCGTCAGGCATTACTTCGGTTCGCCATACTAATCGAATAAGGTCGAAATGACAGTTCCACAAAGTATCCCCTCCAAATATCAAGAGCTCGGAAGCAGGTCAGTAGAGTGTCCACTACATGCGTCAATACTGCGTTGATGTTGACACAGGTTTCTATCCCGGTCTTGAATGGCGGCTGACGCAGGCCTGAAAGTGTGTGGTGCAGTCCAGTAATCCCTTTAAAGAAATTACGCGAAGTGCGCTCATTGCTGAGTTGTTGTACTTTTAGAACCTCGGCCTTCCACCATTCTCACTTCTTCCGTCTACAAATCCGCTTAGCTGTCCTTCTTGCAAGAGGAGCCTTGTTTTTCCTCGCTATTGTGAGACGTTGTTGCATTTCACTATGGGCTATATTTTGTTGATCAGCACTGACAACCGCAGTTTTTAGCCAGACAGAGTTCACGCAGTCACACTGGTAATTCGCTTCCTCAATGTTGTCGCTGACAAGATCCTGATATCGTTTCTTTTAATCTTCATTTATCAGACCTTCACAGTCGAGACGTTCCATGCGTTTCGCTGTGTTCCCAGACTTGTACGAAAACTTTCATCGTAGCTTTGCAGCGACCGTGTATTTGGTTGCTGACCGATAAGTTCTCACATCCTGCACAACCCGAGCTCGCCCTTTAGAAACTAACACATGGTCAATTAGGCTGCGGCAAGTTCCGCGAGGATGTGTCCCTGTCTCTAGATGTATCTGTTTGTGAGGGAAGAATGTGCTTGCTACTCTAAGATCATGAGCAATTGCAAATTACATCATTCTCTCACCATTACCGGTCGCAGTTTCGTATCGGGAGTACGGACCTATGTTTTCACACAAGTTGGTCTGATTTCTGCCAGCTCTAGAATTAAAGTCCTCAATTACCATTCTAATATCGTGTTCGGGTATAGATCCCATTAGATCGCCCAAGTCAAATGACTCTTTATCTTGGGTCTGGCTGACTTCTGTGGGCGCGTGTACACAAATTATCGATAGGTTGGCTAACTTCATGCGCAAGCGAAGTTTACACAATCGGTTGACGGCTTGGAAATCCAAAACAGCGTTCTTTACCTGTGGCCCAAGAAGAAATCTAGCTCCAAGATTTCCGAGGTCATCTCCACTGTAGAGCAACGTATAGCCTTGAGACACATGGTCTCCACTTTTAGGCCAGCGAGTTTCTTGAAGAGCAACGAGGTCCAGCCGATACTCCTTCATGCACGTTATTAGGCCCTCCAATGCTCCTGGTTTTCTAAGTGACTACACGTTTCACGTGCCGATCCAAAATCTCGTGTCCGGGTATTTGAGCGGGGTGCCGGTGTTTTTTTGGTGGTATTCATTTTTCTTTTTGTTGGCTTTATAAACAGTTGATTTTTTTACGGATGCGGGTTGTTAGCCCAGCGATCCAACCGTTTAGTCGCCTCCTAAGATAAGCAAAGGATACTGTGGTGGTAATCTTGAGAAACATGTTCGTGCAATTTAGGTTTACGAAACATGTGAGTGCCTCCCGATCAAAGGGGCCAGAATTAACATCAATATGTGTTTTGATCACACAATCCCCTTTGGGATTTTCCAGCCGACCCATGGTTCCATAATTCTCTCACAAATAAATACAATTTTGTGCGCATACAACTTGAGTTGCTGCACTTAAAAACTAGCTATAAACTTAAATAGTCTGTTAAGAAACTGTTATATACTTACCATGAGGCGTGTACAATGATCCTTTTGAATTATTGTTGTTATTATTATTTAGGTGAATTGAATTATGAGAATTATTTTGAAACGAATACGTTAATTGTAGGTTTATATGTCTACCAAAATTACTGCCTTCATTATCACGTGGTACTGTAATTTAAAATCATAAAGAATTATAAGCGTTTTGATATAATAAATTGTTTTTTTTTGGGGATTTATAAAACATGCACCCTTATTAAGTTAAGTGTTAAGGAATTTAAATAAATATACAGATGGATTAATTGTGGATTAAATGGAATTCCCTCAACCTTAAATAAACTTACTTTTACTCTTACCCGCATGTATATGTTTTTTTTGCCGTGCCCTCGAATTTTGAAACCATACTTGTGTCACTCGTTTACTAAGCCCCGTCACCGAGGCTATACGTTCTAAGTCTTGCCCATCTGGGTTACTATCTATTTGAAAATTTGCTTGTAATACTTGGAGCTGTTCTTCTGTGAATGTGGTACGTACACGTTTTGTTTTACTTTTATGGTAGCCGTCCGGGTCACAACCGTCTGTGAATTAAAATATAAATATTTCAGCACAAATATTTATCGATAATAATTGTGGTGTGTATATTTACTTACCATCACTAGACGTTGTGCCGCCATCGATTGTTTCTAAATAATGTGCCTTGCACAGTACCCGATCATCGAGTAGCGCAAAATGTTCACCCGTCGATAGCTGTCGCCCACATGAATCACACGCAAAACAGGCTAAATGAAATACTAATTCCCTCGCTCGTCGTACCCAATCCGATGCTGATATACCACGACAACATTTTGAACATTTTGCCCCAAAACTTCTGTAAATAAATTAAATTAATCGAATTAATAAAAATATCAAATTACACGGATGGTTTGACTGATTAATTGTGTTAATTTTTTATCGAACATTTTAGTTGTTGTGTTTTTTTTTTTTGAAGAAAAATATTTTGACAAATTAAACTAAATTTACAATAAACTATCTATTTAATTTGTATAATGGCGCACATACAAATTTTTGATGCACGCAACACCCTATAAATAAATAAGTAATAATCGTATATTATCCTAAATGTGTTTGAGATCTTATCTTTTAAACTGATCCTGTTGTTAATCGATTTTACATAATGTTCTTCTTAATGCAACACCAACATATAACCATAATAAAATAATAACGATATCAATAATCTAAATATCTCAATGCACTTACAAAAAACAAGATAAACGAAAAAATCAAAAGACTAAGCTAACTTCTCTTGGTCTTTAATTCTTCTTAGTCTCGTCGTGTTATTTGTTTTCTTACATCAAACCTTATAATCTGGATTAATGTCAATTCTTATTCTTTATCTTATATATACGAGAATACAAAATAGCCGTTGTCTTTACACCATGTTCTATAATCTATTCGATATTCCTTGTATACGTGCATATACATATGTATAAGAAAAAAATTATGACGTTTATTGCAATAATCTTAAATTGAATATCTATAATATTTTAATAATAACTTTTTTACCTTAACAGGTGAGGGTAGGAGTGTACTTATATATGGACGAGATTCTTTAAGATTTCATATCGTTACGTTTTGTTTTTTAAAATTCTTTCTTAAAGATCATTTCCTTTTTATTTTTATTTATCTTGTGATATTCATATATACAGACATACGAGTATAATATTATTAAAATGATGTGTCATTTGACAAACATATTTGTAATATTTATAGTTTATATATATATATACATATATAATATGGATGATCTGTTGAAAACTATTCAAAACAATTAAAAATGATCAATGATCGCTGGTTTTTTTTTTGTGTGTGTGCGCCTCGAAATTTGTTGTGAATGCATTGCGCGCGGCAACAGAATATCACAAATGAAACGATATTTTTTTGTTATTTGTAACTAATGGAATGATAAATTGATCGTTTAAATGAATGGTGTAAATGATTTTACAAATATTATGTGTGATTATAATGTGACGGTTTATAAAGTGATCTTGGCGTGGTTTGTAACCACAATCCCAAAATAATAAGAAAAATATATTTTTTTGTTTAAATTGAAAGTGACTTTGTTTGTTGTATGACAAAATATTTAATTTTTTTTTATCCACTCGATCACGGTTTTTTTTTTACATTTTCAATGACAACATGTAAGGATCATTACGTTTGTTTTACATTACACACACAATATTTTTCAAGAATTATGAATACAAATTTCATTTTTATGTACAAAATCTTCAAAACATTCAATGTCGTCCCCATTTTACTCGCAAATCAGTAATGTGAATATTCCCCAAAACAAAAGGTAAAATTACAATTTCGTTCGGTGTTAGACCATCGCGGATATACATATGGGTGTTAATTAACTTTGTCCGATTATTTTATATCATATTACAAATATGATATAAAATAATCGGACAATAATAAATGACTGCTGCCTGTGATCAGGACTACAAGTTTTCTTAATTTTTTCATTGCAAATTATAAATAATTAATTTGTTAATTTACAGAATGGTCTATGATGGACTTTGAGATTTTCTAAACAAAAACGTGCCGTACATAAATATGTAACAGCAGTGGAGGTTTTAGGCATAGGTGATCAAGACAGCTTCTTGTGGCCTCGCTAAATTAAACATATTGAACATTTCTTTCTTTTTTTTTTTTTTTTTGGTTATGTAATAATTTGTTGGGACTGGCAGAACAAAACTTATTAACTTCCTTTCTACATGCGTTTAACAACAGTTAATTTTATTATATACTCAGTAGCGGCCCGTGGATCTTAAACAAGAGTGCGGGCAACATTTTAATATTGCGAATGTTTGCTGTTCTACATTTCTGATTTCTAATCGAAATCCATATTAAAATTGTACCAATATAAAGGGTTTTCCAATGGGTGGTTTCATTTTGAATAGCCTGCTATTTGGGCAGCTGTCAATTTTGAAGCTGTAATCTTTTGACATTTGACAAGTAAAAACTACGCCATTATTCGCGGGTCCCGCGGACCATTGAGAAGATTTAAATATTGGGCTCCCTTATCACTCAGTGTGGGTGAGGATATTAAAGTGCCGCTTGCACACGAATTTTTGGATATTTTATTATTTCTTTCTTTTATATACAATCCATTAAAAATGTGAACAAAACAATATAAATGATAAAGGTAGATGTATACTTTCTTACGGTTCAGGTTAGTGTATTGGCATAACAAGTTATAAAAAAATATTGCTTTTATAAATTTTGACATCTTACGAGTATATCACATTTTCAAAATTCTACGAAATGGAAACATGAATTTTGAAAATTAATTAAATTAATCGCTCATGAATATCTTCTATTTATGGCGCAAAAGTTCATTATATTTATCAAATTAAAACCAAATTTTGTAAATGTAACAAATTTCCGTGAATTTTTAAAAGTCACCAATAAATTTTAAATATTTTCGTTGGGTTTTAAATAATTGTATTATTTTTTGTTTTTGTATCAAAATTTGGAACCAAAATGCTACAAGGATCAATATGATAATCTAAAAACAAAAAATAATACAATTTTTGTGTTGATTTCATGAAACAAATGAAAGCAATGCAGATCTGATCCGGATCAGATCATACGCCACGAAATACGGCTAAAGTTCAAAAGTACAATAACTATAATTTTTAAATTAAGAAAATTTAATGCAGTTTTAATTCAATTTGTCATAACTATAGACAGCACGAAATATCAGAGATACATTGAGAATTCAAATCACGATATTGAATTTATCTAAAACATGCAAAACTTCGTCAATTTGAAAATTTTTCCAAATTTCGAAAAGTTTAATAAAATCCAAAATTTTCAAAATCGGTTTCGAATATATAGATTGAATTTTAAAATTCGACAAATACGATTCTGAAGATAAAATTTAAAATTTGAAAATTTGAATATTAAACGCTCATGGCACACTCCAATTTATTGTGCACTAATTTTTGCCAATATACTGGAATTCTACATATTTGGAGAAAGTTAACTATAGGAGGGTTTTGAATTTTCGGTAATTAAGGTAATTTATAGAATTTCGGCATATGAAGTGTTTCAGAAATCAGAACCATATTTGTTTTATTTTATCGCAGTTTTAGTGCCTTCTATTTTGACTAACATAGAAAGTATTATTTTCTATTTGTGTTTTGTTTCATTGCATTAACTTGAAAAATATCTAACTTTTGTATTAAATTAAATCAATTTAAAAAATCTATAATTAAAAATGTATCATATCTTAATTTAAAAATCAGCCCTGAGAAACAAGTGCGAAGTGATAAGCTCGAAGATTAAAATGTCCAGCTAATTTATATCTCACATTATATTAAATCAACTCAATGAGCTGTCATATTATCAATTCTAAAAGCCCAGATAAATACAGCTTTACCTACACTCAGAAAAAAATACTATAAAATTAATAGGAATTCATCTTTATTTAATAATTTTATACTATTCTGTTTGGTCAACGGGATAAGACCTATTTAAATAATAAATATAAAAATTTTATATTAAAAGGTAATGTTTACTATTGTATCAATACTGGTCACATTTTCAAGTGATAATTCAACATGTTAGTTTCCAACGTTTTCGCATTTTAATTCAATATCACAAATAATATGAAAACTATAGGATTGTATATATTAAAAATAACAGGATAAACCTAGCATCATTTTGAACTAATAGTTCACTATATAATTCCAATAGTATCACAAATTAATTGAATATGATAAATATTATTAAAAAGTATAAGATTATACTTTAAAAGTAATATGAGCGAAAGTAACATCATTTTAAAATAATAATAAATGTTCCATTAATTCAACAGGACCAATGTTTCTAAGTTTTCTAAATGATCCGTACTATTAAATTAACATGCGCAATCTAATTTAAGTTACATGTCGCCAGATTTAAATCAATGTGACCAATCGTATTAGTTTATAATAAAACAGGAAGGTAATATTTAATTCAAATTTTTATTGCTTTTCCAAAAATCTAAACATACAATTACTTAGACCATATTACAATTTTATACACATAATCATAATGCAAATGGTTTACATATTTAGTATTATAAAATTACATTTTGCTTTTCAAGTTAATTTTTAATATTTCAATTTAATTAATCCTAATTTTATTATTAAAGTAATTCATGAAATAATTTCTTAAATACAAATATAAAATCAATAAATAAACGACAAATGAAAAAAAATTAACTTTGTTAATTCTTCTCTATTAATATTAATATTTTTTTAGGCGAAAAGCTTTAATACCATTACTTAACAAATGTATGTGAATTGGAGGCCCGTGAAATTCATATACGCTATGAAATGAAAAATTTTCAATTGGCATCTCGATAATATACGATTGATAGTGCTGGCTAAAATATGAAATCTTCCACTGCTTACATATAAAATATGGTAATGAATTATGTAAAAATATTTCCTCAATTTCAAAAATAGCCACACCGGTTTGAATATTTGATTTTGTTAGAAAAAATTGTTTTTTAAAAATTTTGCCTTTAAACGTAATTTTTTTGGCACATGAAACATTGTTAAAATCTAATATATTTTGTTTAATATTTTTGTATTTTTCGTAAAAATTGCACAAAAAAATATCTTTCTCTTCAAAGATTAGATCTTTTTCGAAAAAGCTTTTAATGAAAGAAGATGAGCAAACTTAAGACATGCTTTGACCGCAAGAGTATATGAAATGTTAACTCTTGAATTGGTTACTTTGGCTGAGTTCTTATAAATTCTGTGAACCGCTTCAAATCGCATACACCATAAATGCTTTAATGGTCCACATTTGCGAATTGCTGTCGGATAATGTACCAAAAAATGATACTTTGGTTTTAATGGTTCGTTAAAAAATTCGATGTAAAGAGAATTATGCTTTGAAACTAAATGTTTCAATGTATTTAATTCATATGCATGAAATTCTGACAATAAAACCAAATCGATTATTTTTACTAACACCAAGTACAGTTCCCAAAGTTTGTCATTTTCCGATATTAAGTCAGCAATCATTAATGGCAAATAATTAACAAAACACATCGTCTCGCGCGCAGTCATTTTTAATGTATTAGACTTTAATACAGCTAATGTTAAAGGTGGTGAAATATTACCTATTTCTGTCTCACCATAGTCGAACATTTGTTTTCTGTAGTTTAATCCATCTAATGTAAAATATTTTGACTTTTCTATATAATGAAGTAAAATTTTTGAAATATCATACTTGCAAATACCCTCATATAGGTCATGCATAATATCAAAATAAAAATTATCTGTTACATGAAAAGATGGTATTTCGTTAAAAATGCTATTTTCTTTAATCCCAGTTAATTTTTCGTTATTAAGAGTTATATCATTTTCATAGTTTTCCTTAGTTCGCAAAAAATCTTCGAATTCATTTATATCTTTCTGCGTTTCAGTTTTGCTTCGTTTGCAACCTCTGCAAAAATAATTTGAATTAAAACTGCTAGAAAACCCTAGGTATGTATTTAAACCTAAGTTGTCTCCGAGAATAAAAGATAATACAAAGAAAATATGAAAACGTTGATCGTCAACTTCTATCAATATACCTTGCGTCTCTAATTTTTTAATTATTTCCACAAATGGCTTTAATGTAAAAATATTACCGAATTCAGAACGATCTTTAGTTTTAAAGAATCCTGCAACAAATATGTTATTAAGCTTAGATAACTGATGTATGGGAATTGTTGGGAAAGTGTAGTAAACACCACAAATTGAATGATCTTTAACATGGGGTCCTAAAGGGTTGTCGACAGAAAAATCATCTAAATAAAAAGCCATTGGTAGAACAATTTTTCCTGGAAATCCCGTCATTTTATCTTTCCATACACTACCATGTATTAGATTGGAATATTCATCAACATTTTTTTCTTTTAATTGATTAGTGTTTTCCAAGGTTTGTTTTAAAATATTACCACACTCGAAGTATTTTTTGATCTGAAAATCAATAGGCATTAGAACGCCGGTTACTTTATTCGTATCAAGCGTTGGAGCGTTATTGATAATTATTTCACACACCTCATTATTGATTACATAAAATGACGGTTTCTTAAATAAATCGGCCCTTTGAAGTTCTTCAAGGAATTTGTACTCAGTGGTAATGTTATCGAATGGATAAACAAATTTTTGTAGTAAATTTGTTGCTTCGGATCTGGCCAATGGATTCTCAATTAAAGGCAAAATTTTATATTTCAATACGTCTGATATAGGATCAGTAATTTTAAGCTTTATTTCGTCAATAAGACATGCAACGTTTTTTCGATTAAAATTATCGTTATTATGAAGAGCCAATGTAAAAGATAGACCTGGATAAATTTCAGAAACAGGGCTAGAATTGATTTTTTCTCTTAGAAAACTATGTGATGTTACAGTATTATAATTAATTTGACTATTTATTAAAATTTCAGAAATAGCTTGGTTTTTTCTAGGCAACTGAAGGGAAGAATGTTGATTCGTTTGCTCGCAAGTTTTAACTTGAATTTCAGACTGCAGTTTTTGATGATTTATATGAACTCTATCTAAGTGTCTTTTAAATGAATGTATATTTTGAAAATTTTGATAACAATTGTGATGAAGGCATTGATATTGTGAAATATCTTTTGTACCGTGGTAAGATTTTATATGATCAATGAATATTTTTGAGGAGAGAAGTAATTGTTGGCACATAAAACACCTGAACATTATGAATAAAAATATAAATTAGTACTACTAATGAGATTCGATTTACAGTTTATCGTTATTATCTAAGCGCAAATACTGTAGTAGTTTCGTCAAGTTTGGATTTGCATTTAAACTAAAATTATAAAAAAAGTTTTCTATAAACGAGTAAACATTTTTCCCTTCGATCGGGTACTCAAAATTCATAACATGCATTAATTTAAATGTTATGTCTAAACTTTTAAGAAAAGTGGGGAATTTATAGACGATACCGTCATAAAATGTGTAAAAATTTGTTAATGTTCGAAGATTTTCACCAATAACTATAATGATTGGTTGAAAAGTTAAACTTTTTTCTAAATAACGATTTTTCAGTTCTTCAACTTTACTATTAAGTTGGCTGATTGTTATACAATGTAAAACTGTAGACTGTTGTGCGTCCGAAATGCTAGGTTTCCAATTGATTTTTTTATTGAGTTTTACACGTGAAATAATAGATGATTTTAAAATTGTGTGGAGCAGTAGGAAAATTAAGCAATCGCGGGAATCTGAAAGAAAAAGAAAAGTGTCTTGTAAATTATCTGTAATCAAATTTAAATGATACGAATAGTTTATTCATACTTTCTTCGATATTTTCATTAATCTGGAGCAAATGAACACTTGATGTTTGATCCTTTATGTGATCCTTTAAATACGGTAAAATTTTGATGACAAATGCAGGCCACTTAGCGAATAGTTGAGTTTCATTTTCGGGATATAATATCTTGTAATCTATTTCAATCTAAAAAGTAAGTAAATGTATATAACAATAATTTATTATTATAAGAGTAATGCAATTTTATTTTACCAAAGTATAACCAAGGCTGTGCTTCAGTAAAGGCCATTTTTTTAAAACTTCCGAGTTATGTGATTTAATGTCCTGTTGGCGATATATAACTAAATCTGCCCATTTCTTCTCTACCTCTGACCAGGGTTCGTTATTGTGTGTTAGCCATATAACTAATTCCTCAATAAGTTTGCTTGCATTCGCATCGACTTCCTGATTTGAATTTGGTGTTACTTAAATGATGATTGAAAGAAAATCATATATAATTAATAAGAAATATTATCTTTCTAAGCTGTTGGTACCTTTTGGTAAAATAATGTCCGAAGTACTTTTAGATCGCTTTCTCAGTTTAACTCGTGCGTTGGCGGCTTTATCATGAAGCTTGCCTATTGGGTTTATGCCACGTCCTCGTTTTTTATAGTAATATTCCTATTAAGTGATAATTTTAATGTAATCAGGAATATATAAAAAACTAAATTTAGTCTAATTAAAAAATTGGAAATTAATTTTCATTACAAATAATCTGCATGCAATACAAAAACAAATAACACTTGCAATATCTTCGTTTGGGAATAGGTTTTTTATTGCATTTGTCCAACTTATATTATCCGGCATGCTCATAACTTTATTCGCATTTGTAAAGCTGTCTACAATTATTGATATTAGGTTTTCTTTTTGGATGTCATCTAAATATTGAAATTCTTTGTAAAAATTTAAAATGCTTGCACCTCTTATTGACTCTTTTAACATTGTTTCTAAATTTATATTGTCGTTGTTTATTTCTAAAAATGTAATTTGGGGTACAGGAGAATTGCCATTTGATGATGAGCATGCATCGATCCATTCTCTGCATGAAGTGCTTACAGAAATTGTATCAGCCTATAAGTATACACAAATAAATTTAATTATGTGAATAAATAGCAAGAGCAGCTAACTAATTTACTTTGCGTCTCCATATATTTAAATGATATTTGAATTTGGCACGAATCCCCAACATGCTAATTGGAAACAAATCGTTTATGTCGTTATCGGTTATTACCAAGAGACTTTCTATATCTAATGCACACTCTAAAAATTAGACAATGATATCAAACCATATATTTATAGTTGTGGTATTTTATAATAAGACATATTTATATATATATATATATATATATATATATGTATATATATATATATATATATATATATATATATATATATATATATATAAATATATATATATATATATATATATATATTTATATATATATATATATATATATATATATATATATATATATATATATATATATATATATATATATATATATATATATATATATATATATATATATATATATATATATATATATATATATATATATATATATATATATATATATATATATATATATATATATATATATATATATATATATATATATATATATATATATATATATATATATATATATACATATATTTAATGTATAAATTTAATTTACCAACTACTCGGTTTAAAACAGCCTGGTCAAATCCAAAACTTCCACAAATTAGCAATTTTAGTTCATCTTGATATAAATGATTTCTTGTATCTTCCTCTCTGTTGAGTACTGTCATTTGAATGTTGCTATTATCATTGTCTTCCTCTATGTTAACAGTACTAATATCAATGTCGTTAGTGGCATTGGACTCCATTTACTATTAAATATTAATCATGTTCAATATTAAAAAACATGAAGTTTAATAAAAATTATAATTGCTATGGCAGTAAAATGGATGCAAAATATTTTTAATAATCGTATAAACCCTATACAATCAAAACTTTTTACTACAAAATAAACATATATCGCACAATCATAAAGTTAAATTTAAATGTTGTTAATAATATTAAATAAAGCGCAGGAACTGGGTATAATCAATTCCAAACATTTTTATAATATTTTTAGTTAGAAAAAAACACGTTTTGAATAAGATGTTGGTTTAAAATTGTAATCTATTACTGTTAATTAAGAAATTTAATTGATTGTTCATATAGTTGGATAAAGCATATTGCATTATGAAAATGATAGTTTCTTTATTTCATTTACAAAGTACAATTATATAACCAACACCAGTTTTGTGCAAGAGTAGTGGTCAAAAATTAATGCACACATGCTAAAATAACCCAACATTCTTAAAATACACCCACCATGTTAAAAAACATGGTGGACACAAATTAATTGTTGTTAAATTCTTGTTATTGTACATTAGAATAACTGCAGTTATAATTAATAAATCTATGTATATAAAACTCAATCTCTATTATATATATATATTATTTAATTTAAACACAATTTCACCAAAAAACCAAAATAGTTTTAGTAAATTTTAACTTACGGCACTTCAACTGCGTTTCAGTTATTCACTTGGTAATACTTCACTCAAACACTTTTTAATTTAAACTATTTTAAAACAGTTCTTATTTAATAATTATTAATTTACTCATATAAGAATAAAACTAACTTAATTAAATATAAATAAATTTCATTTAAATTTTTAGAACTTTTGATTGTTTTCAACACTTTTTTTTATTCACTGAACTGATCTTGCACACACGATGAAAATGTATAAATTAAAAAAATGCAAAATAAAACGATCATACATATTTGCAAAAGATCTATTGCTGTCTTTATTTTTGTATGTACAATAGTTAAATACGTTCAATATATAGGAAAAAAAGAGAGTTCCAAATTTACATTTAATCTAAATCTAAAGAGAAATAGAAAATAAAACGGGATATTTTCAATAGGTATTGTTGAAGGAAGAATAGATAGACATATTAACAAAATTGGCTAAAAATATGTTGACCGCATTAAAATAAAAGTATTATACTATAAAATATATTACATAAAATGAGATGGTATTATATAAATAGTACGTACCTTTAAAATGAAATAAAGATCCTTTAAGAACTACTTGAATCAAAAGGAAGTCGTATTATTCTAATAGGAAGTTAATGGGAACGAAACTTTTGTTAAATAATGAGATCACATTATTAAAGTTATCGACCATTTGTTATAATATTAATAAGACAAGTAGCATTAATTTAACTGGATTTGTAGTCAAAACAATAATTTGTACTTTTATAACATTAACATGTATGGACTGGTTGAACTTATAACTTAATTTACAAGAAAATTTTTAATTTTATAGTATATTAATATTAATATCAGTCTTATAAAATCAATAGTAGTCTTATTAACTAGTTAATAAGATATTTTTTTCTGAGTGTACAAACCAATATACACAATAATCATCGTCATTATATTATATAAGTAGAGTCGATCAATGATAATTTAAAATAATAAAAATTTGAGTGATTTCGAAAAGGTGAAAGAATATAACCATAAAAAAAAATCGGTTTATAAGAAGAAAACCAAAACTAAAATAAAAATTCAAAAGAACCTATAAAAAATTGCATGGGGGGTCTTGTCCATCTAGTTTTATTATGATTCTTTAGCATTTTTTTGAGTATTCGATCTCTTTTATACATGTATCCAAAGCACACAAACAAAAACGATTAGTTTTGGGGCCAATTGTTTTTTGTTTTAAATAAAATTGTTTTTGTTTTCTAATTATTTCGAAATAAAAATATTTTAATTTTTTTTTTCGAGGAGATCGAGTCGAGTGATGATAAATTGTATCAAAATTTCTTGTGGTGGTGGTGTCGTGATGGGTTGGCTTGTAAAGTAATTTATATCTTCTATATAGTTATGTATGTATAAAGCGAGTTTGTTTAAAAGTTTGCGCTTCATGAAACGAAAAATTATTGATTTATTTATTTTTATGGGAATATAATTGATTTTTGATAGATTTTGGTTGTTTTTAGATCAATTTCATAGTGAGCTGTTCCGACAGAGATGAAAATTGATGATTTAACAGTTAAATATATATATATGTATGTATACCTACCTATGCATATTACTCGGATTATTGATTGCTTTTTTACGCAACTGACAGATTTCATCTATATATGAATGAATATTACCGATGTTATCTCTTAATATTTGATGTATAATGAGATTTTTAAATTGATTACTAGCGGAAGTTGGAAATCATTATCTCGTACGCGCGAATAGTTCCCATGGATATATTAATCGTTCTGTAATTATTTAAGGACAACTGTATCTCCTCAACCAAAATTCATAATATTATGATGTATTATGACACATTATCAGCTTCCATATTTTGTGGATATACATACATATATATATACATATATACATATTCTAACAACTCAATTACAATTTTATCATATAATTTTAATCAAACACGAAACCTTTCGACTCCCAACCAACCATATACAAAAAAAAAAACCCAATCCCAAAATGTCTTCTTAATATACGCGTTGTCTTATTCGTTTTGTTGTCTTCTTTATAAATATGTATTATAATTCGGTTTACATTAAACTGTAATCTGTTTATGTAGCGTAATATTGTTGTTGGTTTTTCATCTTTTTAAATCTTAAAGTGTCTATCACAATTTATGTACATGAAAAAAAAATATCTTAAGTTTAAGATGACTATCATCAATCGGATTAAAAAATAACGTAAGAATGAAAAATGATTTTATTTCAAGTGTTTTACTATATACGTATGTATACGATTTTGAAGGATATAACCGAGCATGATGGGAGTTTTACAAAATACTTATATAGTCAGGGACTCAGGGTCGAATATTATGACGATGAATCGTCCATTTAGATTGCAAAGTTCGTTGTGCCTTTATCAATAAACTAACGTATAAATATATACATATGTCTACATTAATTAATCACTTGCGATCAATCAATCAATCTATACACATCAAAAATAAATTTATATACTTAATTGTTTTACCTCTCACCTTTCTCTCTATATGTATCGAGAATAATTTTTTGCCTTATCTCTCTAAACGTCTAATTGCAATTTCATAAAAAACAAAAAACAAAAAAAATTACAAAATTCCAAACATCCGCGCAGCATGATTTTCCATCATCCACATGAAAATCAAAAACAAACAAGCCGATCATGATCGCATCATTCCTAATAACTTCTGTCAACTTTCAATCAAAACAAGCAACACCTAATTATCAAACGATCTCTCTCGTGTATACAGACATATAAATAATTCTATAGGGGTTTTCGATATATCTTGTTCTATATATTTTCTAATCACAATAAAATTAAAAAAAATAATAATAATAATTCTGACCAACACAAAAAGTTGAAACATTTAAAATGACAGGCCACCAAATATGAGAATGATCATGCTGTATTTATGTATATATACACATACATATATATATATATATATATATATATATATATATATATATATATATATATATATATATATATATATATATATATATATATATATATATATATATATATATATATATATATATATATATATATATATATGATCTCACATAACAATCATAATAATAGTGCGGGTTTTGAATGAATTAAAACGCACGAATCAAATATATAGAAATACCACAAAAAATATTTCGGTCATAGGTTAAAGATTCAGATTTATCAAATACGTACAATATTTTTTTTTTTATGTAATGCGATCAGTATGAGATCGATTGAATGGTTAAGAAAAAAATAAAAATTTATGAATTCATTTTTCACATCACAATATATTTTCATTGAATGCGATCGATGATCAAGAAATTATGTTTATATGCGATCGATACGATCGATTAAATCGATTAAGAGAATTATCATTTTTATGTTATTTATTTATATACATATGTATGTAATGATTGTATAGGTAAGACTGAAACTTGATTGAAAACAAATAATTTTGAAAGTGATTTGGGGTACAGTTTACTTGGCTCAACCGGGAGGCCAACCATATATTGCTTCCTTGTACATTGAAATATTTGAGTGATAGGTGGAAAGTATGATTTCCACTCAAATTATAAAAGAACTCTATATATATATATAAATATATATATATACATATATGTTAAATTTGACATGCAATAAGCAAACCTTAGTGTGATTCACGGTCAAACTTTATGACTATATGGACTAACAAGTACCGTTTCTTAAAATTTGAATTAAACATTTACTAAATTCAAGAAAGTTGTACGAGTAACATTTATAAGTTAGAATTCTGAGCAACATGCAAGAAATTATTTTTTAGAATTTAATAGATTTGATGACTATATAGATTAAGATTAAGAATTTCACAAGATAAACGTATTCTAAAGCTTTAGGACTTAAAGTCAAAATTTTATGAAAACAGGAATTTTTACTCTCCAAAATTCTATCATCGAGCCGAGAAATGTGCTCGAATCCATCCATGTTCGAATGTTGGAAAGCAGCAGTCATTCTTACCAGGATGAGCAGGATAAACTCTCCTAATGTGCAATGTCCTTCTTTGCACCATGATGTGCCTCAATCACTTACTCGTAGATTTGCAAAACGTATGGGTACTTTTCAATTTTCTCTTATTTTCCTTCATTTCCAAGAAAAAAATTGATAAAAGTGACTAATGTCAACTAAAAAAAAGGTTTTGTCAGGCGGTATTTCAATTTACCGCAATATTCGTTTCAATAAACTTGGTGTATGAAGACGGCTATATCCGTTTTTGCCTGCTGCAAAATATTCAACAGACCATATATCAAGGTGAGTTTATGTATTTCTATCTTGCTGCAAAATTTGGTAAACAAATTTCCCCTTCAAAATTAAAATAATTTCAAATTGATGCAAAATGTTCAGCAGGCTGGCAACTGCTATAAATTAAAAATATGCTCAAATTTTATCTCATTATGTCAATTTTAGCCGTTTTTTTTTTGCTATATCTTTTCGAAACTGAAATGTTATTATCGTCTTGACGTTGTCAAAATAATGACAAGAATTTGCTGAAACTACAAATATTTGTATGTATTTAACGGTAAAACTTTTTACGGTCGGTGCAAATAATTTTAATTCAATTTAAAGTATCGTGTTTTTTTATAATGGTGGATGATGCGGATGTGATATTTATTATTTAAGATAAGTATTTTGTATTTATTAAAATATTGGTTGTTTATCTTGATTGTATATTTCTAGTTTCATGTAATGGATGGACTTCCAGTTGGAAGTAAATATTTCTAGCAAAATTTTGAGACTAAATTACAGTATAGTGGTAAATCGTATACCCAATCGAGTCATTTGTGGCAACATTTAAGATTTGACTGAGGCGTTAAGAAATTTGATTGTGTCGAAGGATGTACTCGAAAATTTACGATTGGCCCTTATTTGAATGATCATATTCGAAAATACCACACTGATGAACGGCCGTATCAGTACCTAGTATATGGAAAATTTATCACCGGATCAGTATTTTAACAACACAGACTTCTACACCGTGGAAAACGTCGATATTGATGTGAACCTTGTGGTAAACGATTCTATCTAGATTCTATTCTTTTTCTCTAAAAATATAACAAAAAATATGGTGGAACAGTGTTTCCAGTATTAAAAACAGATGAGTTAGTACCATTTGGTGGTGGCCTTATGAGTTTGATTTCCATCTCGAAAAGTTTATGCAAATGAACTATACCAACACTAGTATTTTATGTGATATATTATCATCATATACTTGCTTTGTAAATAACATCAATTTATTTAAATTATGTCAAACTGACATAATTTTTGACAACAACAAATTGAGAAAAACATCATGTACCAACATACTAGAATAGAAAGCGCCTACACCTTGTTTTGCACACAAATTTGCAGCAAAATAGAAATGCATAAACTCGCCTTTAGCCAATTAAAACTAGCCATATCGTAAACAAATTTTCCCTTCCAAATTCAAATAATTTCAAATCGATGCAAAATATGTGCAGAAGGGCAGCCAACTGCTACAAATTAAAATATGCTCAAATTTTCGCTCATTATGTCAATCTTGCTCTTTTTCTATTTTTTTTTTCTTTCACAATTGTTTGCGGTCGGTGCAATTAATTTTAATCCAATTTAAAATATCGTGTTTTTTATAATGGTGGATGTGGTATTAATAGATGATGGATGTGATATTTATTATTTGAGATAAGTATTATTTATTAAAATTTTGGTTGTTTATCTTGATTATATATTTCTAGATTCATGTAATGGATGGACTTGCTAACAATTCTGGCAAAATTTGGAGACTAAATTATAGTGGTTAATCATATACACAATCGAGTCATTTGTGGCAACATTTAAGATTTCACCGAGGCGTTAAGCCGTTTGCTTGTATTGTCGAAGGATGTACTCGAAAATTTACGATTCGCCCTGGTTTGAATGATCATATTCGAAAATGCCACACTGGTGAATGGCCGTATCAGTGCCTAGTATGTTGAAAACATATTCCCACCGGATCATTATTTTATCAACACCGTGGAAAACGTCGATATGGATGCAAACAGTCTGGCGAGGTTTATTAAGGCCTGTATTATACATTATTACATTTCTACTTTCGTGGAAATAGATTATTATATTTCTACGCATATAAAAATATTGCAACATTTTTATGGTGCTAGCTATTCTTGCTAGCAATATCTGATTGACAACTCTTCGAAACAATAAAAATGTCAGTGCGATTAGGGAATGCAACTTTTGGTAACTATTGGTTACATTTGGTAGCTATGATGAACAATATGATTCATATAGTAGTCGAAATCATGACTAAAATCGAATTTGTTTTTTGTCTGCTGCAAAACATTCATCAGACCGAAATCTAACCAATCAAAATTAGCGATTTAAATAAACAAATTTCCTCCTCCAAATTAAAAATAGTTCAAATCAATGAAAAATGTGCAGTGGGATCCAAAAATAAACAATTAAATTTACTCTATTTTTTTTGTTGGTATATCTTGGCGAAACATGTCATTGGCAGTGTTAAAAATTGTCAAAATTTGACATCAATTTATAAAAAATGATAAATCCAATTATTTGTATGTATTTAATGGTAAGTTTAATGTTTATTTTAAAGTTTAATATGTACAAAAATTATATTGTGTTTGTGTTTTTTCAGAAGAAAATATATTCAAGCGTCAGTCAGAAGAGGCTGGGATAGAAATTAATTTTGTGGTGGCCGTTGGAAATAATAATAATAAAACCAGTACAAGGCCTACATATATATAGATTAGGCACATATTGTTGGGAATATGGGAACACGCGGTTTTTATTAAAAAATGTTATGTCAGTTTTATGAAATTTGTGTATTTTTATTTATGTATATCAAATTAGTAAACTAATATTGGTTTTACACCCTAGATAGTATAATAGCAAAAAAGTATAATACTATTATACTAGCCGGTGTAAAACTGAAGTTCGATAGTATAATAGTATATTAAAATATGTCAGTATAATAGCTATCAAAAATATAATAGGTATTATTTTTATTTTTTTTTTAATGTAAACTAAGACAGTGTACTTTTGACATTTTAAAAAGATATTACCGTAAAATTCCAAATTCGTAATTATTTGATACAAAATAAAATAATTTGTTTATAATTTTCGTGTTATTTAATTATTAGCTAACTTCACGTCGAGTGATGTAAAACCGAATATGGTGGATAGTAAAATATTATTATACTTTTTCCTAATATACGGTGTAAAACCAGTATATATTCGAATTAATTGTGTAAATTAATTATTTTGGGCCAAGTGCCAAGAGGAAAATAATTGAGCAAAACCTTCAATAATGGCTAACTTCATCCAGCAGGCAAAAACTTATAAATTCGACTTAAGGCTGTTTCAAAACGAATACTTATTTCAAACTTATTGACTTATTTGATGCCATCTTAAATAGGTAATTCAGGCCGTGCCCATTGATTTCGCTTGTTTTGACAGCCACGTCAAGGCAAAACAAATTATTGCAAACAAACGCTTGTGAATTTTGGAAGCATGTGCAGAAATATAAAGAAAAAACCAAATATTTTAATTTTTATTAAACTTTTATTAAATAAATTTCATTTTCATTAAATCATGTCAAACTGACATAATTTTTGACAACAACAAATTGAGCAAAAAATCATGTACCAACATACTAGAATAGAAAGCGGCTATACCTTGTTTTGCAGACAAATTTGCAGCAAGATAGAAATGCATAAACTCGCCTTTAGCCAATCAAAACTAGCCATTTCGTAAACAAATTTCCCCTTCCAAATTAAAATAATTTCAAATCGATGCAGAATATGTGCAGAAGGCAGCCAACTGCTACAAATAAAAATGTGCTCAAATTTTCGCTCATTAAGCTAAAAAATATAATTTTCTTGTCAGTTTTATTATTACATATAAACAAATACAAGTTTTAAATTGACCAATGTGCTAAATACACATCAAAAGTATTTAACACATTTTGAAAATCAATTTAGATTTTGATTGTTTTGCAAGAAAAAGACAGAAAATAAGTCATCTCGCCAGCTTGTTTACTTATTTGAGTAAGTTATAGATTCCACAAATAAGTATTCATATTTGAAAAAAGCAGATTTATTTGACTTATTCAATATGGCGGAGTGAAATAAGTCATTAGTCTCCTCGCGAGCAGACTTATTGTAGACTTTTAAATAAGTCAGTCTACACATAAATAAGTCGCCAATTGGACCACAGTTATAGTGTAACATTACAAAATGATTTGTAGTATTTCAGTTATCATATTTTGATGTCAAAAACTATTGTTATTATTCTACGACGAGAAATGTAATAATGTATATACTCGTATAGACCTAAATCATGTTAGAATCATAAACTTTGCTTATACACTAAAATGTTCTATAAACAGGCAATCGTAGTGATGTTTCAATAATTCTGAGTATTAGCCATCATTTTGGTTATAAGCAGAGGGTTAGTGATAAAATTAGTGAACTTAGTAAACTTATGTTTGTCTTTCAAAATAGAATAGTGTTACTGCGTTAACTCTGTTTTCTGGCTTATTTTCAAACAATTCTTCTGCTAAGTCATCGCGCATTTGCCATGATCCGGCTTTTCTTTTCATGTAAGCCACGTAACCTGTAGCTGTTTTATTCATATCAACGTTTGTAATGAAGCAACTAATTTTAGATTGGTATATAGTTCTCAACTTTATTTCCAATGAAATTTCTTTAATTTAGACAATATATAAAATATATGGTGAACGAATAGTATTTAATGGTTGCAACAAAACCATTATGGAGATTAATTTTTAGTTCTTCAGGATTCTCGATGAAGTGTTTACAATTTTTGCTATGGAAGAACCAGAAAACTTGAATGAGTTCCCCATAATTTTTTAAATGATAATCATCGACAAATACAAATTCGCGGTATTATGTTGCATGAAACAAATATACTGCATTTAAAATCAAGCTATGGAGTTAACCAACAGTCTTGCTCTTTAATAACGCCACAATTCGTCCGATATTGAATGATGTTTATTTATGTAAATATTTTTGAAATGGCTAAGCTACAACTATACATTATCATTTGATAATTGGTTCTCTATATTTACAAATTTGGAGTAGCATAACGGAAGACATAAAAAGTAGCTTTTGAATAATATAAATACCTGGTTCATTGTATCCCAATGGAATACTCACAATTATTACGACATCTGTGATAATTATTCTGTTTATCAGTAAATAACTGCGATTGCAACTTTGAATTACTTTAATTATCTTAAAACTAGTTATCTCCGCTTAGATATGAGTGTAAAAATATTGTTTTTGTAACTAAATACATTATAAATGCATTCAGTTTTAAAACAAAACGAATAGAAATGTTACGTTGACTTGTCCGCTGATGATTTTGTTGACTCGACATTTCTCATCGTTATGTGGATGTGTTAACTCTTTCATCCACAAAGATCCACGTCCCGTGGGTTCTAAGTTCAATCTAATGGGCTGAATTTCTTATTGGTTATGAAAACTTTCTACTTTGTTTTGTTCTTTTATAAACGGCATACCTCTCTGGCTCCTTATTCTTGCTTTGCTTAATTCCATTGCCTCTATTTCGTTGCAGTACGGCAAAGTTTCTATTTCCGTGATTACTCGATTAATTTCTCCTTTGTCTACTAGGTTGGTGTTGATAATTTTTCCTTTTGCTAATTGCGCGGCTCGAATTATTTCTTTTATCTCTGGTCATCTTCGCTTTCATTTAAATGTTCCATAATTTTGTTGTATTCATTGAGCATTTATTGGGATGTGTCGATTAAGGCTTTATTGATCTTGTGACTATTTAATTTTGGCTTTCTGCTATGTGATATCGTTGCTTGATTTTTGGTGTTTTAGTTCTGAAATTAACTGCGAGATTTGCTTCATTTGATGAATCAGTTGAGATTTAAGTTTGCCTCTTTGGTGTATGTCGTTGATTGTTGGTGTTAGTTGGTCAATGAAGTCTTTATACTTGCGAAGATTATGATGATGTGGATTAGCCTAAAATGCCATTGATAATTCATGCATTCCCTTGTTTTAAAGTTACTATCGGGATAACATATTTGTAAATGTTTAAAGTTGATGCTATTTAGAAATAGACGTGATTATTGTGTTAGATTTGTATCAGTTTTTTATGTATTCATTTCCCCAGCTACTGTTTCGTTTAAATTTGTTTTGTTTTTCGCCATTATTTGCTTAAATGCCGTGAATATCATATCACCAGGCACGTGGGCCTTTTTTGTTCTCTTTGTATTCTCCCTTGCCATTTCATTATTTATCTGATATATATGCTTTTTTTTTTTCTGAAGATGAAATCTTAATATTTGAGACAAGTGTCAGAATGTTATTTTTCCGATCAATTACTGCAACAAGTAATTTCAGTGTGTGGTCAGCGATTATGCCGTCGAATGTTTTCAATCCCGGCAGAACAAAAAATTCTATATGTATGGTATCATCATAAAATTTAACTCAACGTTCTCTTCGGTTCAATGCGAATCCACGAGATGTATTGCATATAGGGTTGCCTCAAATGACTCTAGTTATTTCACACGCGATCTTTCGCGATTTTCGGTGTCACCAGGTTGTCTGGTGTTTCCACTACCGCATTTATTGGGTTTTCTCATTTACGAAGCCTCCGTCCGATTGCTTTGGATTGTTCTATCTGAGCGTTAAGTGCTCCCGTGATTTGTCTTAGTCTTTCTTGTAGTTGCTCCAATCATTTTTTCATTTCATTATTTGTTTATTATTAGTTTAATATAGATTTAATCACTTTATTATTATTATGGATTTGATTTATAGCTTTATTCTCGCAATTTACTTATAATCTTTTATTATGGTTTTTAACGTGTACGCCGGGGAATTACCCTTTGGGACAGTTGATATATTCCGGATGGTTCGCTATTCAGTTGCTATCAGCCTAAGAATCAGAAAATGTGCTAATCAAGAATACTTCCATCCAATTATTTGTTGACTCTATATTTCTCGTGTAGATTTAACTATGGAAACGCGTGTCTGCTAATTCTGTTCAATCAACATTTCTCGCATTAAGTTAATTTGTCTGTTGATTTTGTTGACTCGACCATTACTCGACCATGTTATGTTGATGTGTTAACTTATGTGTATATTTAAGATTACCGAAACATACTTACTCTAGTTTATTTTTACATATATTAATCAACATTCATCATTGCCTTATTGAATCTATGGAATGGGGATGGGGATTTTCATTGCCTGTGCAATCGACCCACAGTTAACGCGCTTAGCAACCGATAATAGCAGTTGACGTTCAGTTCTATATATAGCAACAACATGAGTATCTAACCTAACCTAACGCCTAATCTAAGAAAAGAACGAAGAATATTGGTGAAAGATGTGAGCCAATCTAACATTAGGTGCTACTGTACTCTGTGTGATCGAGTTGAACAAGAATTTCAAATTTTATATTTTCACTTATAATTATAACTTTAGCAAGGCCATGAATGAAAACAAGCTATTCCAGGATCCGCAGTAACGCTTCATATAATGAATTTCCTGTATATATATACACATACATACATATTTGTCGAATTTTGTGGGAATTCCTTTTATAGTTATGTATATATACACAAAACGATCATGAAATTGTAGTTCAATTACAAAAACAATTAATTTCGATAAAAAAAGAACATTTTTTATGGAAATTAACTATTTTTTGGTTAACCATCAAGATAAATCACCATAAATAATTTTATTTATTATTGAAAAAACTATATATAGAAATAAATAATAATAGTAATAATTTTTAATATGCATTACTAAAATTCTGAAAACTATTTAAATGATATTGAATTATTCGATATAAAAATTTATCTATGGATCAAATATAAATAAGAATTAAATTCTTGATTTATCATTTTTCAAATGTGTGTATACTTCCATAAACCAAATCTTTATAAATTTCTTCCTGATCCGAAACAATTAAAAGGTGAGATATTCGTTCATGTGTATATATTGTATATGGTTTTTGTGAATATTTATATGTACATAAACATACTATATAAAAAAAATTACAATTAATCAAAAATGTTATTTTTTGCACGATAGACATAAAATTAATAATAATAATTTGTATTTTAAGTGTTCAAGGTAAATTATCTTCATTTCGTGTGAATCTAATAAATTTCATCTAATTTATTTACGCAGATGAAATATTTTGGACATTACATATAACCTCTTGGTCTTTTGCACACGCGTTATGCTTATAAATTGATATATGTACATTCACCGTTTTAATGGGGATATAAAGTGTGGTGTTTCCCGCCTATCGTAAACACAACATCGCACATCGTATAGTAAATTCAAAACGCCATAAAAACAAAAAATCGCATCGGAAATATAAATCAAACATTTTTTTTTTGTTTAATAACCCCGATCATGCAGAGAAAGAGATTACGATCGTGATGTTTAAATCTGCGTATAATCCGGCGACCAATTTTTATAATATGATAAACAAAACCGAAAATATGCAAATTAATATACATATAAGTTTTAATTTCCGTTTTTAAAGTTTTAAAATTTTAAGACGATATATATGTACATACGTATACGTATATTGACCAACGATCGCGCTCATAAAAGAAATCACAAAAAAAAGGAAATATCAACGGTAAAATCACTGATATGTATTTATATAATATGACAACTGTTATAATTTATTGTGACTTAATTTTATTTTCAACAACAAGTTGAATTTTAATTAATTTTTTTTTTAATTGTTTAATTTAAATTATTTTAATAATATTTAACCACAAAATTGTGTAAGCACGCGAACAAAATCTAACATTATTTTTACTTAACACCTTCTTCTTATTTCTTATGTATGATTTTTCTTTCTACATATATACGTATATGCTCGTATACAGTTGATACTTAAATAAAATATCGCGATTAAGATCTAATTAATATTGGAGGCTCTATATAGTTTTGGTTTACCGTGATTTAGGCACCACAACTGTATCGCGATCAATATATGCGAACTTCTTGTTCGAAATTGTAACGCAATCGCGCGCTGTATCTATCTATATATATATACATACATTTATAATATACAAGAAAGTTTATATTCAAATTGTGGTTTGCGCTTCTGAATGTTGTTAACGATTTTATTTTTATTTGTTCTTTTGGAAATAAAATAAATATTGAACTTCTGGTTGTTAAGTTTTGGACATGACATAAAAATACAACAACAAAAGTGCAAGCAAACGAAAGAATCATTTTTATGTGCGTTGTAACCTGGCTGGATTTTTCTCAAGCAACGACGAGAGAGATATACAATTCTTGCTGTTAAATTTATTTAATTTTACATTGCAGGACATGATAAAACGAGTGGTCTTGTTTAGGTTTTGATGTTTTTTATTTACATTCGATTGGTTGGTGAGCTGCTTTATATAAGAAAATTGGTTTTGCCTATTTATGTTCAATTCGAATTTAAATATATGACAAAATTAGCATATAAGAACATTACAAGCGCATTAATAGTGAGAAAGGTCATAAATGAAGGATTATAATACTATGAGGATTTTTATGTATAGTTATAACAGATTCGTCACATTAAATTACTCAATTTGGATTTTATTAAACAAACCAGTAATTTAAGGAATACGAATAATTTAACATCAATAATATTTTATTTATAGTGAATATAATTGTTATACTCACTCTCGCAGGTGTGTTGAGCCAGTCAAAAATTTTCTGAAAATATAATGTAACATATATTGATTACTTTTCTTGAATGTCGTGGGACTTTGAACATTGAAGTTATACCTATTACTTTCTTTAAAATGTGCATCCGTAAATTGTTGCCGTGTATCGCACTGAATTGATAGACGTACGAAATTTCAACTCAACAAAGTAACGAACAGATTATGGGTTGAACTTGCAAAAATACGGAAAGCATAACAATAATCCCACTAATTTCATTACTCATGTGAGCAAAAATATTTTCAGATATTCATAATACTAATTTCAGATTTACTGAGTATAATTTGTATATATAGCAACATAAAACTACGTAAAAAATTGGCAAATGAACATTTGTATGATATAGTAAACAATAAATAATCGATGGTTAATAATTGACATAGTAAAGACAAAATTTTAATAACATCACTATAGACTGCGTATAGATCATAAAGTCAGTGTTTAAGTGCATCGAGTTTTTTAAGTTTCGCAAAATTTAACAAACAGCTCCTAACATTTGTTTCCACCCCAACAATAGTATTCATTTTATTTCAGATTTCATACACATAATTATGTACATTCAAGTACTAAGAAAAAAAATGTAAATTGAATCATGTTGGACAAAAATTAGGGCGTTATTTTTATTTCATATTAAATTAATAACCAATGAATCTACGTTGGTATTTAGCATCATTGGTTATTTTATTTTTAAATAAAATCAATCTCTAATTTGTATCTTCTTCTATTTTTAATTAAAAATATTTTGAGCACCGCATATTCCTGTTACACGGTAGCCACGCCACTATTCCACCCCAACAATTTTTACCAACCCAAAAATAGTGTTGTTTTAGTTAAGTCAAAGAATTGGTGACTCGGTTGTCACCGAAAAACCCCCAATTTCATCAATTGTTCATATTTCATGTCAAAGAGATAGAGCTCTCCTTGCTTCTGTTGATTTTCTATTTTGAATTAACTAATGGGAATGCAATTTTCAAATCTGCAATGGAAATGAGAAAACAGTTTTTAAATACAAATTTGCTTGATCGATTAGTGTTGTTGTTTTTTGATGAACCATTTGATTAGCCCATATATCTATATATGAGGAGATGTAAAACCAGTGGAGGTTAGGTTAAGTTAAGTTGAGTGGCTGCTATAGCACACTTAGACCGGTGATGGTCCGTTGTGATACCACAGGATCTTACTTCCCTATTACCCTTATGAGAACCAGATTGAGCTACTTATGTAGCGTGATATATCTCGCACCTTACAGTTTTCGAGATCAGAGTGGCAGTCCATTAAGAATTTATTCATATATTTATGTCTTTTGTGTGCCAAAGCCGGGCATGAGCATAGGAGGTGTACTACCGGCTCTTTCTCCTCGCCCATACCGCTTAGGCAGTATCCTGTGAGTATCCCCACGATCGTTTTTAGTTCACGTCTACGTAGGGAGATCAGTGTCTTTGAGCGTTTCAAGTCCAACTTTGGCCATACTTGCTTTGCTATACTACTAGAGAGAGTGTTCGTCCACTTTTCATTCGCTGAGGCTACTGCCTGCTTTTTAAGCACAGTCTTGAGTCGGAGTGTTGTACCATGCGTCGCTAGTTCATCCGCCGTGCAGTTCCCGATGACGTCCGAGTGGCCGGGGACCCAGACTATTTGAATGTTGAAATGCTCACTCATCTCATTCAGACACAAGTAACAACCCAACGCCACCCTATACGTCAAAGAAACTGAATCCAGTGACTTGCTGATTGCCGCCTGACTGTCCACATAAATTGCGATATAAGTCGAGGGACCTCCTCAATCGCTATCACCTCTGCCTGCGGTACACGCTGCAGTGATCAGGGAGACGAACTGATATATCTACTTCCAATTTATCACAGAAGACTCCAGCTCCTACTTTACCGTGTAGCTTCGAGCCAACCGTAAAGAACTGCAATGCTTCTGTTTTCGCAACCGACCCGCTCCAAGATTCCCTTGAGGGGCAGTAAGTTCGGAACCTTTTTTCGAAGCATAAAGTTGCTGTAACGAAGTCTAGATTCGCCAGTTCTCTCCTTAGCGATCTAATTATCGTCGAGTGTCCTGTCTGTAGACATTTCTACTGAGATATGGCTGATAGGCGGGTGGCCGTAATCGCCGCCATCTGCTTACCATAAATATCGACGGGGAGAAGGTGAAACATAACCTACAAGTCACGTGTTGGTGTTGTCTTCAGCGCCCCGCTTATCACGTGTTGGTGTTGTCTTCAGCGCCCCGGCCGTTCTTTGCACCTACTTCTTGTACGTTACTTTATCAAGAGCTGGCCACCACACGCTCACCCCATACATAAGTCTAAAATGTTGGGCTTCCAACTAAGCTTACTGTCCAAGATTATACCCAGAAATCTTGCATTGTCAGTAAAACCTAGTCTTTTGCCATTAAAGAAAGGTGGATCTACTACCGGGATTTTATATTTCCTAGTAAAGAGTACCAGTTCAATTGTGGACGAGGTGATTGCCAGTTCACATCTGATGGCCTACCTCGTAATGATTAGGAGGGCATTTTGGATTACCTCCTTCACCGTGCTTAAATATTTACCAGAGACAGATATCCCTACGTCATCTGCATAAGCAATCACTCCGATCCCCTCTCTCTCAAGCTCTAACAGCAACCCATTGATTGCTATATTCCAGAGAAGAGAAGACAGGTCATCTCCCTGTGGGGTTTCCTTAGCCACCCGCCTCCTAATGGTGGACCCCCAGCGGAAGTTATCTAAGTTTTCTAAACAGCTTGTTTAAGATGTTAGATGAAATACATTTTAAATGAAGGACATCTAGTTCCAGGAGTATGTAGCTTCCTTTCATAGTGAATGAATGAAGGAAAAATATTTGAACATTGTTATAAAACATTTCTTTTATATCGCCCCTCCCCTCTCTCTCCCGCCTTTCATCGGAATCTGTACCTGAGAAGGAAAATATACTTGTCCGAAGGCGTTTCTTGTCTAGCTCAAGATAAGTGTTTTAAATCGAATTATAGACAAGCAAAAATAAGAAGCTCACAAGAGTATTCCATGAAATCAGTCAAACATTAAGGATGTTTGTAAAAAAGAGAAAAAGGCAGCTAAACAATAATACTCAAGGTAAAATGCGATCGATAACTTTAAGGACGTAAAGTATTAGAATATATTTGGAAGAAGTATTGTACTTTAAACATTGTCTATATTAACCTATATATTATATACTTCCCAGTATTCTTATTCTATGGCCTCTAATAGGTTGCAGGCCAGGAGCAACGCCAGATTGGCGTCTCACAATTGATCTAGAAGCCTGACACCGAGTGATGCATAGACTATATATTCATATCAACACTCCTTCTTCAAGTCGATTTGTAATCACGGATATGATACCCGTAGATATTGAAAGAACTTTTGTTACCTAAAGCGAAAACGAAACAACCCCGCATGGTGAACAATATGTTAGCTCACAAATTTGTGGAAGTCATATTTGAATTAAGCGATTTTTCTATTGTTTAGTACATGAATAAAGCAATTTTTTATTAAAATCTAAAGAAAAAACACAAAATTAAATTTTTAGAAAATTGAAAAACAAAATGTTGGCAGGAATTCAAAGATGATGCAGTTTATATACATATATATTTATCATATAGTTGCCAAACTTATATCTAAAAAACGAGCCCATACACAACAACAAAAAAAATCGTTTTCCATAAATTTTTTTTTAGTCAAGTACAAAACAGTAAAAAAGGCTAAAAAATAAAATTTTGCTATTGCTTCCGGCCCCATATATTGGATTTGTGAGTTGACATATTTTTCACCGCTTATATTTTTCATGTGAATGAAATAGGTGAAGGCTGTCCTGAAGACACCATCTTTCCGTTATTTCTTAGGATTTCATACTGCGCCATAGTAGGAACTAGGAAGCTTCAAACATGTAATGAAGCATGGTCGTGCATGACTCATCTAACTGATTAGTTTGCTCGATCTTGTGTAGGTATTTTACAAGTAATTAATTTACTAATGCTGCGATAAAATATCACCTGCTATACTACGTCGTAATCCACTGTCGGTGCCCTCTTGTAGATCCTTGAAGAGACTCCATCCTTATCGGATGTCAGTTCAACCTCCTGACAGAACATTTTCCATAAGTGTTTATGTATTTCAATGACGTAGATAGTTTGGTGCTATTCTTTTCGATTATACGCGACACAACTTGAAAAACCTTAAATTTAAGTGTTCTCCGTTTTCCCTAAATCTAATTTAAATTAATTACCATTAATTGAAGATTTCTTCTATAGCGGCCAATCAAAGTTCTATGTCAATTAGAATATTTCAGAAAAGAAATATTTATAAACAAAAGTCGATGGAATGCTGAACTAAATTCAACCTTAATTTTTGTAGTACATTGTATAGTGGCTAATTTTCATTACTTATTCTGTAAACTGTTTGAAAGTATGCTTATATGAATACTAATAAATTTGGTCCAAATAAAAAATACTAATCGTAAATGTATATATGATTGAATAAATAGCCATCTTATTAAAATAACAACAAACTTATGTTGTAACCACATTTTAATCCAATTAAAGATTGAAATTCCTTTTCCCCCATATATAAACGTATGTAACACTTAACTCACACAGAGCTAATCACAAAAACACAGAACAAATGAAATCACAACATTCTATCTCAATGTTTTTTCCGCGCATCCAATCTAACGATGTATCTAAAAATAACAAATGCTGAAACCGAACCAGATACCATACAGAAGAGATACCATATAGTTGAAAACATAAAAACGCAAAGATACAATTTAAAAGTCAATACACATTTGTCGCGACATCAAACTGTAATGAGATACATGGCGCGATAAGTCTTGTTGTATAGTATTTTTATTTTTCAGTAGTACGCGACTTGCATATTATTAAATCGCGCGGAATTGTTATTATTTTGTACGTCGTATCGAAACGTATACAAGATATGTATGTACATATATACATATATATACGCGAGTATATAGCGATAGAGACCCAAAGCACACACAAATAAAAATTGTATTCATATACTGTTGGTATTTTTTCTTCAATGAAAATTTAAAAACGAAAACAGAACAACTAAAAGGTGTTGTGTTGTGTTAAAGAAAAATGTTTGTTATTTTATTTAAATATTGTTAGTGTTTCGATTTAATTTTGTATTTTATTTTAAGTTAACAAGAATAGAAACAAAAAAAAAATACTTAATTTTAATTAATATAAAAACCAAACTATATATATATAAATGAATCATAATAAAACGAAAACTTACTTTGCATAATCTGTTTTACAATATACTTGACGTTCTCTTAGAAAACATGATGGCTGTTGGTCTAATGGTGATAAACATACACAGCACCGTAAACATGACCCATGCCACGAACATCCTCCAACTTCTAAAACATATTTATCACTTATTGGTTCACCGCATGCTGCGCAAGATCGCAGCTCCGTCTGTAAATATATAAAAAAAAATAAATAAAAGAATTAAAATTTTAATTGGAATAATATTAAATTAAATTTAAGTATTTTTGTTGTTGTTGTTGTTGCTGTTGGTGTTGATGTTCATCTCAACTGAATATTCACAAAACACTCAATGTTTCTGGCTCTTATATGTTATGTAAATGTATGTGGTGACAAATTTTCAATTAAATGTGAATTATTTGTGTTGGGTTGTTTTATTTTAATTGTTGTGCGGAGGCGGTTTTAATAATTTATTTATGTATATAGTGTGTGTGTGTGTGTACATTGAAACATTATTCATGAGTCAACTGTGCGTTATTTTAATTTTGTTGTATGCTTGCGGATTTGCATAATGCAGTTTCGTACTATGGTCGTACTATATACTGCATTCATTGTTTTCTTGGTTTGAATATTGACTGCTTATGTGCTTATAGTATAGACTTTGCAGTTCAATTCCAACATAAAGCTTAAATAGTTATGGTTCACAGATTAATTACGCTTAAAAAAATGTTATACAAATTAAAATGTATAATTAAGTAATTTTTAAACAATCTTTCCAAGCACTCATATATCATAAACACTCGAAAAAATGTCTAGCACTGAAGCAAGACATTTTTCGTGTCTTTTATTATGAGAATGTTTGGAAAGGTTGACCACAAATTTAAAATGTTTTTTTATTATTATTTATAATTACAGTTCCAGATTAACATCGCCGAAAGGCAAACAACTTTATGAAGCTATAGAAGAACAGTCCCTGCGGATTATTTATCTGCCGGTCACCCAAAGTACTGGCCCACAGATAAAAAGAAAGTTCCTGATTTAATTGACTTTTGTGTAACTAAAGGCATTCCACCTCCGATTGCTATGATCTGTCTTCTGATCACTCACCTGTAATTGTAATAGTGAGCACCGGCATCTTAAAAATAGAAACGCCAAAACGGCTTAAAAACAAGCAAACTAATTGGGATCAATATAAGAGGCTAGTCGAACAAAATTGTGTACTGAATATCCCTCTTATCACACTACCTCATATTGGCGGCGGCAGAAAATCTAAAAGATGTCCTGGCATTATCAGCTGAAAAGGCTACACATGTCTTAAATAGTAAAGAAATAGTTAATAAACAGTCACATAATAATACAATTCGAAAATTTAGCCGCCAATGGCAAGAAACACAATAACCGTTGTTGAAATGGAAATTAAATCGAGATATTAAGACTCTAAGATTTCCATTGCGAGAAGAAGAAAACCAAAGCGTCCAGAATTATTTAAATGAACTCTGTGATGAATAAAAAGCCAATGATTTTGCTGCTCATCTAACAACAGTATTCGCACCACACGAAGAAACTAATAACTTCGTGCTACCCGACCAAATGGATGATGGTTTGTCCTTTAAACCCATAAAATATAATTGGAAGAAACTTGAGAATACAATTAAAAACTGTATAAGTCCAAAAAAGGCACTAGGGCATGATCTTATTACTGGAAAAATGATAATAGAATTGCCAGACAAATGCATAAAACTAATAACATTAATATTCAACGTAATCATGCGGACTGGTTATATTCCTCAAAAAAGGAAGATATCTTTGATGACAATGATTCATAATAATAAACAGTATTAAAGGCCATTACTGGCCCCTTACTGAGTCAACAACCTGGCTCCAACGGTTTCGATCCTGAGCATGGTCTTCATACTGTCTAAGACAATCTGAAGAGGCCAAGTCGTTCTCTACATCGTGGAGCCATCGTCGCCGGCAACGACCTCTGCGCCTACCATATGGTGGCTCTCCTTTCAGAGATCGCTGCACAATTCGTTCCGGATCAGCACGCAGAACGTGACCGAGCCAGCGTACTCGCTGAGATCTTATTTCATGTACAATATCGGGGATCTTCATCAGATCTCTGATCTCGATATTGTACAGAGCTCGGTAGGTACCATCTATTTCGCGTTTTGGGCCGTAGATCACACGCATGACTCTTCTCTCAAATGTTAGGAGCCATCTCTCGTATTCATCCGTCAGCGCCCAACTTTCACATCCAAACATAACAACGGGCCTGATCAACGCTTTGTAAAGCTTCAGCTTCACGGTACTTGATAAGTGTTTAGATTTTAGCAGTGGCCTTAGAGGATACAAAGAACGACTGCCAGCTGCCAGCCGCACTTTAATATCCTCACCCACACTATTATCGTGAGTGATAAGAGAACCCAAATATTTGAACCTCCTCACTCCCTCAAACGTGTGGTGGCCACTACTAAAATCTGGTGTACCACTGTCCCTAAAACCAGAGATCAGGTATTTCGTTTTGGACTCATTGATCTGAAGTCCAACTGAAGCTGAAAACTCTACAAGCGGATCAAGTATTTCTTTCACTCCGTTGCTATTCAGTCCAATCACGCATATGTCATCTGCATATGCAAGCACCTGATTGGACTGGCTATATAAGATGTTACGCTGCGGTGTTTCAGTTTTACGAAAGATGTACTCCAACATGAGATTAAAGAGTATCGGGGACAGAGCATCTCCCTGCCGAACACCCGAGTTAACTACAAAACTTGTCGATAGCCTGTTCTCAACTTTAACACAGCAATGAGACTGCGTCACTGTCATCCTACATAGTCGTACCAGTTTTGTTGGCATTCCTAAGTATTCCAGGGCAGACCATAAACTCTCTCGATTGATCGAGTCATAGGCCTGCCGGAAATCCAGGAACACCTGATGTACGGGGATGGATGTCTCATAATATTTAGATAGAATCATCCGCAGCGAAAAGACCTGATCGGTGACTGATCGATTCGGACGAAATCCTCCTTGATAGTCACCAACCAAGCCCTCCGCTAGAGGAGTGATTCTATCCAATACAATGTATGACAGTAACTTGTAAGCTGTGCAAAGGAGAGCTATACCGCGATAATTCTCACACTTCAAGCGGTCTCCCTTCTTGAAGATGGGGCATATCGCGGCCACTTTCCATTCATCAGGCATAACTTCGGTTCGCCATACTAATCGAATAAGGTCGAAAAGACAGTTCCACAAAGTATCCCCTCCGAATATCAAGAGCTCCGAATTAATGCAGTCCACTCCAGGTGCACGGTTTCGTTTCAATCTCTGCATGGCTTTAGTGAATTCCTCATGGGATGGCTCCTCAGTGCAAATCTCCGCAGTCTGTATTAGAGGTGGCTCAACAACAGTCTGTGACGCATGATGGACATCAAGCAGGTCAGTAAAGTGTCCACTCCATGCGTCAAGTACTGCGTCGATGTTGACACAGAGGTTTCCATCCCGGTCCCGAATGGCGGTTGACGTAGGCCTGAAAGTATGGTTCAGTCCAGTAATTCCTTTAAAGAAATTACGCGAACTGCGCTCATTACTGAGTTGTTGTACTTTCAGAACCTCGGCCTTCCACCATTCTCGCTTCTTCCGTCTACAAATCCGCTTAGCTGCCCTTCTTGCAAGAGCAGCCTTGTTTTTCCTCGCGATTGTGAGACGTTGTTGCACTTCATTATGGGCTATATTTTGTTGCTCAACTGCAAGACGACACTCGTCATCAAACCAATCATTCTTGGGTCTGACTTTCACTATACCTAAAGTCTGTTGAGCAGCACTGACAACCGAAGTTTTCAGTACCCCCCAGACAGAGTTCACGCAGTCAGACTGGTAATTAGCTTCATTAATGTTGTCGCTGACAAGATCCTGATATCGTTTCTTTTGATCTTCATTTATCAGACCTTCACAGTCGAAACGTACCATGCGTTTCGCTGTGTTCCCAGACTTGTTACAAAACTTCCATCGTAGCTTTGCAGCGACCAAATGATGATCGCTGCCTACGTATTTGGTTGCTGACCGATAAGTTCTCACATCCTGCACAACCTGAGCCCGTCCTTTAGAAACTAACACATGGTCAATTTGGCTCCGGGAAGTTCCGCGAGGATGTGTCCATGTCTCAAGATGTATGTGTTTGTGAGGGAAGAATGTGCTTGCTACTCTAAGATCATGAGCAACCGCAAAGTACATCATTCTCTCACCATTATCGGTCGCAGTTTCGTGTCGGGAGTACGGACCTATGTTTTCACACAAGTCGGTCTGATTTCTGCCAGCTCTAGCATTAAAGTCCCCAATTACCATTCTAACATCGTGTTCGGGTATAGATCCCATCAGATCGTCCAAGTCATTGTAAAATGAGTCTTTATCTTGGGGCTGGCTGACTTCTGTGGGCGCATGTACACAAATTATCGACAGGTTAGCTAACTTCATGCGCAAGCGAAGCTTACACAATCGGTTATTGACTGCTTGGAAATCCAAAACAGCGTTCTTTACCTGCGGCCCAAGAAGAAATCCAGCTCCAAGATTTCCGAGGTCATCTCCACTGTAGAACAACGTATAGCCCTGGGACACATGGTCTCCACTTTTAGGCCAGCGAGTTTCTTGAAGAGCAACGAGTTCCAGCCGATACTCCTTCATGCACGTGATTAGGCCCTCTAACGCTCCTGGTTTCCTTAGTGATTGCACGTTCCACGTGCCGATCCTAAATCTCGTGTCCGGGTACTTGAGCGGGGGTCCGGTGTCGTTTTGGCGGTATCCATTTTTCTTTTTGTTGACTTTATAAACACTATATTTTTTTTACGGATGCGGGTCGTCAGCCCAGCGATCCAACCGTTAAGTCGCCTCCTACGACAAGCAAAGGGTACTGTGGTGGTATTCTTGGGAAACATGTTCGTGCAATTTTGATTTACGAGACATGTGAGTGCCCCCCGACCACAGGGGCCAATGATTCATAAACCTGGAAAAAATGAAACACAGATTTCATCATATCGTCCAATAAGCATGCTGCCTACAATCTCAAAGTTATTTGAAAAAATGCTACTGACGAAATTGAAACCAGTATTAAAAGAACGACATATTATTCCAGACCATCAATTTGGGTTCCGAAACCAACATGGTACCACAGAATAAGTACACAGAATTGTAAATGCAATCAAAAACACCTTTGAGGAAAAGAAATATTGTTCTGCTGCCTTCTTGGACATTAATATTCAAAATTAAAGGACACCTCCCGAAACTGAAAATCGAGAACTGGCTGAAGACATGGCGGATAAAAGTGAACGAAAACAAATCAACTCACGTCACATTCACGCTAAACAAGCGCACTTGTCCACCAGTGGCATTAAACGATATAGATATTCCACAACAAACCAAGGTCAAATACTTAGGCATGCCCCTGGATAGAAGGCTAACGTGGAAGAATCATATTGAAGCAAAGCGCAAACAAATAAAAACAAAATTTTCCAAAATGTATTGGTTGATGGAAAGAAAATCTCGGCTGTCATTAGCCAATACAATTTTATTGTACAATCAAACCCATATGGACATATGGTCATGTTCAGTTATGAACTTACAACGTATCCACGTGAAACTATTTCGCGTATTATTATTACATTCGAAATAGTAATATACACGATGACCTTGGAATTAAAACTATTAAAGAAATCATTAAAAAATTCAGTTCGAAATATTACTTAAAACTAGAGACACATCCCCATGAATTGGCCATTAATATATTAAAACAGCCGCGATTTAGGCGACTGACAAAAAGCAGATCCACTTGGACAGATGAACCTGTTAATAAATTAATTGTTAAGTTTTTACATATAAATGTAATCTAAATTAATTAAATAGTGAACACTAATAACAAGTATTAACATTGGTTAAGACTTAAAATATGTGATAATTTTAGCTTAAGATTTGAATACTTCTTGTTAGTTTCTTTTGTAGAAAGATTCAAGAATAAAGCCAATAACAGCATTTAAAAAACTATAATTTTTTTTATTCGCATGTCTGTGTGTGTATTTAAATATTTGGTGATATTACAGCAACTAAATTCAAATAAAATAGCTCTACTGTATACATCATGCGGAACTCGCGATTTGTACCAATGAGAATTTATGAAACAAATTTATCTTACATGGTGCAATCGTAATGAATATGCCCATCGAATTAGCATCTAAACAAATGCCTTTCGACATATGTATATGTACGTATGAGTATAATTTCAATTGGAGGTTAATTGGAGATATCACTTCAGATTTGTAAAATTAAGACCATTTTACTTTCCAAACCTTGACTTAAATTTTCAAGTTTAAGTAAATAACCAGATGAATTACGATTAATTTTAGTCACCTGCTTATGTTTAAATTCGATTTAGGTATAATCTTTTTATTTGTATGATCTCAACCAGTTTAGTATTGATGTTCGAAATCTAAAGGTAATAAAACTTAACTTTATCATATGTTGTCTTAAGCTTTTTCAGATGCAAATTTAGTATGATTCCGTTCGACCTATCCGGTCGTCTTGGGAGGCCTATTACCGGATGTGACGAAGTCAGGCACCTTGCCTTGGTGTTATCTTAGATAGTAAACTCTTCTAGAAATATCTTCTTGATTGAAAACTATAAAAAGCTACTGTCATATTTTGGTAATGTAGAAGAGCTTTTGAGAAATCCTGGGGTCTAACACCCAGTATGTTATTTTTCATATGCATAAATCGCTGGTCTTACCGATATTAGCTTGCACTTCTATTCTGTGGTGGCCAAACTTAATAGTCTACAAAATGCTTGTAGAGCTAGTACTGGAGTTATGGCCTCTATTCCACTTCTTACTATGGAGTCGCTTGAGGTGCGTTGGAGCATGGAATGATCTTGGTTCTATCGTAGGTCATATACAAATTTTTAAAAATTATGCTTAATTTGTATCAGAAATTGTTATGGTTAGTGATAGATCACTACCCGAATTTAATTTCTCCAATTTATTCCCAATGGTTTATCCATCTATAGGGATCTGATAATCTGAAATCTTTTGGCAGTTTGAATTCGCTATGCACTTTTCGATTGGAAAAAATACTACTGTTATTGAAAAAAAGCTGTACTCAATTCATTATAAATAATCCCTTCACCATTTCCCAACTTGTCAAGGATTTCAAACACCTCATTAATCTTCTTGGTTTCGACAATACCGTTATGCTTATGTGGATATCAGCACATTGTGACATCGAAACAATTGGTTCCCAAGTAGGTAAGATTAGGTTAGATTTGGGTGGCCATCCATTAGGACGGATTTGCATCGACACAATTTGGAGTGTTATTCTACTGTACGCTAGACTAGTACAGGTGCAGATCAGATGGAGCACAGTTTCTTCCGGCTGCTCATCACCACAGCTACAGCAGAAATCATGGGCTGGGACACCCAGTCTGCTCGCATGTACTTCAATGAGACAATGTCCCGTTATAGCTCCCACAACCATACCAATATGGTGCCGATATCAGTTGGCCGGATCTTGGTTGCCAGCTCATCTGCCTTTTCATTCCCTACGATATTGAAGTGCCCTGGCACCCACGTCAAGCGGATGTTGAACTGATCAGCCATCTCATTTAAAGATGCCAGACAGTTCTGGACATCAGGAAGTGTGATTGTAGCGTTTTAATACCAGCCTGGCTGTCCGTAATATCCCTCGTAGATATTGCATCTTCAACCAGTCTATAATGACTTCCATTATCGCTAAAAGTTCAGCTTAAAAAATACTGCAAAAGTCAGGAAAACAAAAATAGAGGTTGACTAGATGAGTGCCCAATGTTGTTCCAGATCCACATAGATATTGATTTGAGCCAAATGGCTGTGCATGATGCAAGCTGCTTGGCCGCAAGATCCAAGGGAGTGAGATGAAAGAGAATCTCCAGAGCTTGGGTAGGTGTGCTCCTGAGAGCCCCACTTATACACAAGCAGGTGGCGGTTCTTTGGACATTTATCAATAGTTTCAAGTTAGCCATAATTTTTAACGCTGGCCACGTCAAGCCAGGCTCCCAATTAACTCCAATTGGAGCTGAATCCGAGGCTGCTTTATCTTTCAACTATATACAGTACTATATACGGTATGAAATATTTAATGCTCCGGTGGCTTGCTACTTCTATGTTAACGTTTGAGATGTTGAATTTAGGGTAATTAATAGAAATTTAATTATTCCTCATGGTATATGTAGAAAAGTTAACACTATACAAGTCCACAGATATATCTTGTGTTATGTGTATGGATTCCAAAAATTTCCGATGCCAATTATACGTTTTCCGTTTACTATAAATTAGATTCACTTTGAAATTTCCCAAAATTATGTTTTTTAGAAGAGTCACGGTTAAATATGACATTATACCATGATGATTACAAAATCATCATATGTTCATTTAAATATTTTACTTTTTCACTTTTAAATTATGAAAATTAACAAATTTTAAACCAATTAAGTAAAATGTTTATGCGTGTATGCATACATATATATTATTTAAATGTGGGCCCGATTCCAAAAATCCATCCAATTTGCATTTTTAACCAACATATGTATATGTGACCTCTTCGAAATTGAACAATTGAATATTCATAATATAATTTCCTCTAATCACAGCTGTAATATTTGAGTTGAAACAAAAAGATAATAAAATTACTTAAGATAACGCAATGTATATAGAAATAATAAAATCATATTCATAGATAAAAATTGTCGAAACTTAATAAAAAACTATTTAACAATAATTATAAAACCAAATCCCCAAATAAAATAGAATAAATATATTCAAGTTCGATTAATTATTAATTATATGAACTCTGCGCGACTAGCCTATACAGTAGAGAAGAGTAAATTTTTAGAAACTAAAGTGACTACGAAAACTGTTAAATTTTTATACTTAAAGTAATAAATTGTTTGACAAATGTAATACCGTCATATTGAACTGATTTATAAATTAAACGATTGCATGTATTACATTAAACGAAATGTGAAATTTATTTGTTTATATTTGGGAACTATGTCAAAATCTCTCTTATATATATACATATGTAGGCTAAGTACCTAATTCCCTTTATATGTGTGATTTTATAAATTGAATATTTTTCGCGCCTATATAAACTCACAGGCATGTAACTTATTCCCTAACCAATTCGAAATGTCATATCGATACACAAATTCTTTAAATTTATTACCCAGTTTTATATTGTTGTCACACATAACAATATAATTCTATATGTATGAAAAACTAATTTTTTATATATTATCGAGAGTAGTTTTGTGATAAATAGATTTCGAATCACAACCAGAGTGCGTTAGGTATACATTTTGACATCTGTAAAGTTCCTTTATACAATTTTTTTATCCTATCAATTCTATCCCCATCTACATATACGAGTATATATACTTATGTACATTATTTGCCATAAATACAATATTTCACGTGACCATAAACCGTGAAACCTCTTCAAATATATTAAATACATAACCAAACCCCTTAATGTATGATAAATATTAATAACAATATTTTTGTTGTTGTTGTTGTGTTTATATATTAACCCTCGTATATATAGGGATGTATAATTTTTATTGTTTTTATGTATAGTTTGTATATACAAATCTAGAAATTTTATATGTATATATATATATATATATATAGGTAACAAACCCCATAAAGCCTCTGTAAATCGGTGTGAACATATGTTTTTTGTTGGTTGGTGCCTTGCATGACAAACTATATTTGCCACAAGATAATAAGGGTGGAAATTGTGTTCGAGTACATAAAACATATTTAGTCGACATAACTTGGTTATAGGTTTTTTACAAATGGTTTTTTGAGTGATTGAAACGGTTGGTTGAATGACAAAATGGTGACTGCGGTAAAATGACATCTATTTTATATCGTGAGAAATAATAGATACTGACTGGCTCAATTTTTTGATAAAAAAAAAAGTTGAGCGATTGATCACTTGTGGCTTTTAAATGAAAATCAACAATTCCTGTTATTGATACAATTTTTTGTAGTCAAGACGTCCCATTTAATATATTCGACGTAAAAAACTATTAATAAATCATAGTATTAAAGTAGTTATAGTGATCTAACTGCTATAATGTCTTCGTTTTGTATATATATATATATGAATGTATATACGAGTAGTCCCAAAAAAAAAATTATTTTAGAAAACTAAAAAATAATTAATTTGAATATTTAAATTTATTTAGAGATATATCATGTCTAAGAGTTTATATGTAAGTTGTATTTGAAGAACTGAATTAATGTTCCTCTGATTGTTAATAAGTAACCCTTCCGGTAATTTTTACCTGTCTACAGAATGTTTATGGCTCATATTAATAATATATAAACAAACATGGTGGATGGTATATTGCATGCAAAGTGTGAATTATTACCTAGTCAGCTAACATATTTGTGAAAGGACTCAACTTATTAATCCGTAATGGCCACATAGTCATTTATTCATTTTAGCATAAGAAATTTAAATTCCACATAACGGTTACTATAATTCAAACTACATACGATAAATTTAATCAAAAGTTTGCCTGTTGAAATGTAGTTTGAAATGTTCTAGAAAAGACGAATATCAATAATCACTTTCTAGAATTAAAATATTAGATTAGATATATATAGATATATCCACACAAATTTTTTAAGAATTGATATTTGTTTTTACTTACAAATTGTTTTGGCAATGGTTGAAAAGTAAAATGCTCGACCGGTGTCAAATTTTAGTGATAAAAAAATGAGGTATATGAATTCAATTAAGAAGTATTCGTATCGTGTTCGAAATTTAAAATCTAAGTTCTTAACATTTAAAAGTCCTAAGTTTAAAATTCTAAATTCCAAATTCTGAAAATTCTAGCATCAACATTTGTTAACTTTTAAATTTTAGATTCGCATTTCTAAATTATTAGTTTTTAATTCTAGACAATTGGAAATTACAGAATATATATTAATTTAAAACGAATTTTTTCCCCTCTAAGAATATGCAATTTAAAATTTTGAAAATGGAATTTTTAAATGAAATAAATGAAAATTTTAAATTATTTCGCAGAACTCCAAAAAAATAAAAAATTTAAATTTCAACGAAATTTGGAAATTACAACATTGACTAGTTTGAAATGAAATTAGTGGAGTTAAAAATCTCAATACAATAGAATTTAATAAAATCAAAGGTTGATGGAAATTCAGATCAATTTATTTAATTTATTTCTGTGTTTTGCAGATATTTCTCGAAATTGAAGATTAAACGTAATTATATATTTCATAGGTTTCAGTTTTTTTAAAATTTCAATAAAATCAGAATTTTCGGCCTATCGACGACAATGCTGAAAACTTTAGCTTAATTGGCGGCGATGCCATAATTTTGTACGCAATTTTTTTTATGGATAATTTTTTTAAATAGGACAATTCTATTCCACCTTAAGCTAAATTTTAATTTAATGACATTTTAACATATAAGATTACATAAATTATAGAAGGTATTAGAATCGTGCTTTTGTGTACGTTAAGAAGTATTTAGTTTTGTGTGCCTTTCAGTGTAATATTTTGATTAACTAGATAATAAGCAGGAATGGGCGTTTACGCGTCATCTATTATTTTCTACGTCAACGTGTCGACAACCTGAACAATCCATAGGGTGGTTTTGTGAATTAGTTCTACGGTGACCAAATTTCTTTAAGATCAATGCAAAACAACGATATAAAGTGTTTTAAAATAGTATAAAGATGGTGTCAGTATAGAAAGAGCAGCTAATAAAAATCGGAAACCTGGCACCACTATATATGTATATGATAAAAAAAATTACAAGTTGATTATAACGGTAACACGAATTCGAGTATGTGAGCATATGAGCTACCGAGTTATTAAAAAATCAAATCGTTCAGATAAACAGAACAGACTGCTCTATGACTATGTTTTGATACAATTTAATGAGGGTGTTTTGTTGAATGACGAAACGTACGTGAAATTGTATTTGAAACAGGTTAGCAGGTCAAAATATATATCTTGCCAAAAATAGTGACAATGCGCTCCCGCTAAATATAAGCACTTCAACTTAGATAAATTTGCAAAAATTTATGGTCTTGCCAGGTCTTTGTGTCATTCTCCACAGTAGCGTTAAATGTGTTCATAAAACAATGGGTATACAGAAACGAATTTAGACTTTAATTCGTTAACACGATTCATCAGTAGATAATTTATCTTATGAAATTCATTATAAACAATTCCTCGCAATCAATTCAAAGCGATAACAGTTCATCGCGGCAGTAATCCATCGGAAATCGTGAGGGTAATTCAGCGCGGCAATTAACTATTAAATTATTATCAAATTCGACATGTTGGATGAAAACTGGGCCACGGAACAAGGTTATTTCTTTACTATGCTGAAACTCGGCATGTTGAATATAAATGAGATTTTTAAGGTATGGAAAATGACAAACTTGAACGGAACTAATAATGAAACTCGACATATTGGATAAAAAGGATTTTTAAGTGAATTTTGATTTGAAAAAAGTGGGATTAAATATTTTTTGACTACAATTCTTGTATATGGCTAACTAGATAAGGCTAACCCATTTCTCGTCCGATTATGACGAAACTTTATCGGTTTGATAAAAACAGGATTTAAAAATTAATTTTGAGAATATTCGTTAATCGATTCGACATGCTCGGTTAAAATGAAAATTATAATGCAATTATTGCGATATGTTTTGGAGTATGGCCTTCACTGATTTAGATTAAATTTCTTCACTTATAAACAATTTTTCATTCGCTTAATGTATCAAAGCTCAGTTGAGTTTCAGTATAGGTAAGTCAGAACTTCATTCTAAAATCATTTTATACTCATATTTCATCCAGAACTATATTGAAAAATTCATTTAAAATCGCATTTTCTTCCAATATGTTGAGATTTATTATAATCGATCAAGAGATAGCCTAATCCTCATCTATAGTAGTTCAAATCTCAGAACATAACGAAATCTCAACTATAGTCTAGATCTAGAACCAAAATTTTAGCCTGAATGAGCTAGTTTGGTACGAGCATAATCAAATCAATGTTCTAGTGAAAAGAATGCTCGGAAGAATGGCGAATGCGATTAGATAGTCACATCGGAAGTTGTGTAGAATCTCATGGGGAGCATTGAACAACATGTGATTGACTTTATCCGTTATAATAAAATGTGAAATTTTGACCAAACCGAACGATGTTGTTCTCAAAGTGCATATATTTCCAAAGTTATAGTATGATATGCGATTCCCAATTTAATTTGAATATTTTCTTTAATTTTTTCGTACGGCTTAACTGAATCGCACTTTTACAAAAAATACTGCATTTTATTTCATATCGCTTAAATATCGTTAGGTTGTTGACATTGTCTTAATTGTCGACATTGATAAAAAATTTTGCAAAGTAATCTACGTACTATTTTACATGTCGATAACCGCGTAGATTACACGGCATAATCTACCTCGCTCATCCCATGACTGATGTCCTTCTCACAAAACACCTTAACTGTATGGTAATATTTCTATAACTGCCAACAATCGAGGTAGAAGAACCAGCAATAGAATAGATTAAGCGTCTGTGTTATTGCACAGTGTTATTAAAAAAATCATTTCTATTTCATGCTAAAATTCCATAATAATGTTAATTTTGAGTCCAAATGGAGATCAATCAAGTAAACCTTTTACTTTCCGTTACCAATCAGTCCAATAACAATGATATAATCTAATTATGCGAGAACTTGATTGTACTGTGGAGAAAAGATGTCGTCCTGAGGTATTCCAATTTTACGAAAGATATATTCATAAGATTTACGAGAATCTATTGTGGTGTCATTCGAAGTTCAATGGAGTTAAAGTATTTGTTTTTTCCTTTCTTTTGTGTTTCAATAAAATGGCAGAATCCGTTGATATACCTTATAAGAGTGTTTGTCTTCATCTTTTAGAATTTATTATTTCAATTTTTTTAACAATTATCGTTCGTTTCCAATAATGCTAAAATCATTCATTTTTGCTATATGCATAAATCAACTCATGCAAACTGTAAGTGAAAGTATTGAAAATGTAACGACAACATCAATTTCATGTTATTCGCAATATCTTTTAGTCCGTTAAAGTGAGAATCACTCGAATTGATGTGTCTGATGTCTATTTCCAGTAATTCGAGAAAATATCGAAACATTCTCGTGCGTATAGTTACAGGAAATACTGATTTAAATTGGCATCACTAGATTTGTTTATCAAGTGTATGCTGACAAGCCTCCAACAATAATTGATCTAAAGAACAACATATCAAAAAAACATTTAACATTTCGATAATGTCTGCAAACGCAATCGTGCTGGACATTTGAATGATATCCTGTTCCATGTATAATGTGTATATATGTTTTTGAATTACCATAGAACTAACTAATGCCTTCCACTATTCCGACATCACAAAAACTCGATCCGACACTATAATATGAAACTTCGATTATCGAATTTTTATTTTCTAAAAGACCAATCAACAAGACGATCAACAACTAAAAATTGTATTTTGTCATGTACGCTTGGAAAAATACGATTCGATTTAATTTTTTTGTTTGATAAAATTACCCGGATTTTTCCGATAAAGGAAAAATTAGACTCGAATAAGTTTCATAATATATAGCCACAATTTTGTCGACCGGATTTTAGTTTTTTGGCCGAAAAAACGTAAAAATTAATTTTTTTCAATAATTTCAATGATTTATTTGAATTAATTTAGTCAAAAATTGAATATGTCGGTTCGTCATTTATTACGTGCGGCAAGGCCATAAAAATACTAGTTTACATTTTTACGTATGGTGCTTGTTGGTTGGGGAGTTGGATTTTATGTTTTTATTATGACCTTTGTACTCATACTGTCAGAAACATACATGGACGACGCACACCAATATTTACTAAATTTCATATATGCGATAGTGATGGAGTTACATATGTTAATGAAATTAACAATAGCTTAACAGATAAAAAGAATTCTTCGAAGACTACTGCATAGATCGCGAATTACAACTATACCATCTAAATTACACAAATAGCAATGTGTAAATAATGATAAAATCCCCCAGAAATGGGAAGGAAAACCATTCCAAAGAAAGTCGACTTAAGGGAATGCAAAAACTGGCGAGGCATCTCTATAGTTTTGTAGAAGCGTAGGGCATCTACTAGACTGGACTATTTGACTCTATTTGGGGCAATTGCTTTCAGATCCTCCCATATATTAAGGATTTTTGCCGCTTCTGCTAGCACCATTCTCTTTCAGGTTATTGGCGTTCTTTCTATATACTTTTCCTTTCCCTGCGGATTATTTTCTCTTCGTTACTAACGCTATATGAACTTACCTAGTTACTAACGATGGTTAAAATAAACCCGAAGTTGAAATTAGCTTAAAAAGCAAAACTAACTACAAATATTGATGACTTTTATTTTATCAAGAATCCACTAGACATCAATAAAACACATTTCATGTTTCTGATACGCAAATACCGTTGATTTAATCATTCGATTTCTTGTAAGAGCAAACCGATGGTGATAATACCCTCTTGTTTTTTTTGTTTATTTCCAGAAGCGCTAAAGCCAAAGGATAGCTGATGAACCAATGTCTATTGTCATATTTCGTCCTGCATTTTGCAAGTGGCTTGTTAGGCGTTGTACCACCTCTTCTGGCTTATTTCATAAGTATTTAACGATCTGGTGGCTGTTTTCTGCAATAAACTTCAAGCTTGAAAGTATAAAATGATACGGAATATGTATTGCCTGAATAAGCATCTTCCTCGGAAAGCGTTCAATTTTTCGTCAACGGTAACAAAACATCCGAGTTTATAATTCCGTTGACAATTATTGCTGAGTGACTCAAATAATTCTCGGATAGGCACAAGTGTTTAAGCCAACCGAGTGTTAAGGTCATCAAATCTGAGGCATCTCATTAAAAATTGGGAACGATTGTAACTAATCGCTGCTGGAAAAAATTTCGTAGCTCACTTATTCCTCACATGAACATGTGAGGATTTATGTCATTTATTTCAACCAAATATGTAGCGCAGGCCGCATGTTTGATAACAGCATAATTTGTTTATTTTTTTTTATGTAAATGTTGGTGTATGTGACTATTTCATTTGTGAAGTTAAAAAATTTCACAAATTTTGAAAATTCCATTAACATTGATGTTGGTCTAAAAATATTTTCAGCATTTGGCCTTGTTGTTTATAAGGTGTTTTTCTGAATATAGAGACAGTGTGCTCGCTAAATATCTCTTGATCATCTTCTCACTACTACTCACACGGGTTTAACCTATACCCAAATTTTACTAAAAAATTACACCACTATTACTATCGCGGGTTAAATTTACTCAATTTCTCCAATTGCAAAACACAACTGAAAAAATGTTCAACTTGACACAAGGAGATTAAGGTTAAATTACATGAAGTATGAAGTTCGTTGCAATTAATAAAATACTCGTATATTTATTTTTAATTTTTGGAGCTGTACAGACAGATGATATCAATTAAATGCCGATCATCATATAGAACAGTCTAACGAATGGAACTGTCCACTATACTTATCTATATAGTATTAGTGGACGAGTGCATCTTCGCACTCCGCGAATTGTTTCCCATTTAACCTGAAAAACGAGAACAACTCGAAAAATAAATTCAATAAAAAAAATGTTTTAAACAAAAGTTTGTTTATTTGAAAACCCCAAACTATGTTTTTTTTGTTAAATGTGGTTGAGGTTTTGAAGGTCAAACGAAGGTCAACTATCTTATTTAAATATAAATCAATACTTTTTATTGCAGATTCGTGTTCTACATGATAAAAATAACTTTTGTTGGAAACCCAATATAATTGCTACTATTTATAATGGCGTTGAAATCATTATACCATAAATTGTAAAATTACTGCTTGTTAAAACTTTATACAATTCTTGTAATAATAAATTTTTGACATTTTAAACCCATATTCGATTTCAATCTATCAATATCAAAAATAGAAGATTAGAATCTCACTACTACATTGATTAGCAACGTTTATTTGTTGTAGATTATTTTTAAAGAAGAACTGAAGGTTTCATTGAATCGATGCCATATCACAGATTTGAAGTTATAATTTTCGAATTGCACCTCCCATTTTGTACCACACATATATTGCGGTTAAATTGGACCCGCGTTTCAGCATATTTATATTTATTTCATAATTGAATGAGAAATAAAAAATGGACAACGCAAACTGTGGGAAAAAAAAGTGATCGGACTGCGATGTAATCTTTATATCAATTTCTTGAACCATGTGTAACCTAATATATATATAATGTATGTTCGACATTTGATCGTTCGATCTAAAATGAGCGTATAAAATCAACATTTTAATATGGCCCAATCATCTATATATTTTTTCTAGTGAATTAGTTTATTATATATATAGATAGATATTTGTTTATTGTCTTAAATTTTTATTATTTTTATCATTTATCAACATCTTCAAGACAAATATACCCGTAGTAAAATAAAAAACCGAAATAAAATTGTTTATTTCTTTTCGTGTTCAAAAGTTTATTTTCAAAAATAATATAATAAATTCGATCATCTTTTCTTCTGGTTTTTAATTCGATTTTTTCACGTTTCGAACAAAATAAATGGGTTTTAGCTCGGTGTCTTCTTCTATTTATATATATATATATATATATATATATATATATATATATATATATATATATATATATATATATATATATATATATATATATATATATATATATATATATATATATATTATATATATATATATATATATATATATATATATATATATATATATATATATTTATATATATATATATATATATATATATATATATATATAAATATATATTATGAGGTTAATGACTGACCTTTTCTTGAATAAATTGTCTATATATAGTATATATAAGTTAACATTTTTACCTTTAAAACACTGAAAGACGGAAAACGGATAAATAATAATATTAATAACAATAATAATCGATGAATATTTAATTCGATTTGAAATAAAATTTCGTGAGAAATTTTTAATAGTGTTGAAATCTGTATATGTGCAAAACGATCAATTTATTATTTTAACTGCGGACACAGTATGCCCCAAATACCTGTTCTCGTGGACTGTAAACATTACCTACTAATAATATATATTGAAATTCTTTTAAAATAATATAAACATTAAATTTAGAATATTCACTATTTGGAGGAACAATAGACATGTGTATGCGTACATACATATGTGTATACACAAAAAGGGTTGCCGACACATATTATCATACCTGTACGACGGTATTTCTGTCCCGTCCACTGAAATCCAATATAAATAAAATGAATAAATTAACAATTTTCGAAAAACTACAAACAAATTGATGTTACAGATATCAATTTCGTATTGTGTATAGTGTGTTGAGATATTAGTTGGATAAAAAAAAAAAAATTATAAATTATTGATTCAGTTTTCTAAATAGTATATATTTTATAGAGAGAAATGATCGTATCTAGTTTTGTTATAGTTTCTTACAAACAGCAGGACTGGTTATTGGACCAGAGTGCATGAAAACTATAGACATAAATATGTATATGCGTATGTAAATGTTCATATACGATATGTGTTAATCGAAAAAAGTGGATTTGATTTAGAAAACAGTAAACTGCAGCATGAACCAAATAGAAACACATCAAATGTATGCCTTAAAGTATAAAACTGTTCACAGTCCTATATATAATATACCATCACTGCACACACGCAAGTAATTATGAATTCCGCATGCATAATCTCATGGAATATTACCATGCTTCCGTTATACATTTCAAAAGATTTTTATTTAAACAAAACAATAAAAAATGATAAATTGTTACTATATACGAGTATGTATATAGATAGTATATTGTTATAAATAATAAAAATGATGATGAATTTGTTTAAACAAAAAAAATTCTTTGATAACACATTTGTGTCTCTGTATACATGTAATTTTAACAAAAGGCCATACACAAATATTTAAAACCCCGCGCGTAACTGAAGAAGCTGTTAAACAATAATTATATTGTTTAAATAATATTTTTATTTTTTTTTCAGTCGTCTTCGATTGTTTCGTCTATATTTATATATACACATTTTATAAAAGACATATTTCATTTCGTTTTGTTTAAATAAATAATAAAAATAAATTTATTAAGATATTACTAAAAAATCAAGCCATATAATTTTGAATCGAATCGACATATGTACATATACATATATGAAGATCGCAATCTCGGGAAAAGCGTGGGCATTTCACAAATTATTGTAACCTTTTTTTTTGTTTTGCGTGATGTCCAAATAAAAATAATATAAAAAATTAAATGTAATTTGATAATAAAAAAATAAAATATATTTATTTCAAAATATATTTTATTTAAAAAAAAATATTTAATACATAATTTTATATTTTATTTATTTAAAATAGCTTTAGCAAAATTTTTTGCTTTTTCGAGATTATCGGATTGAATGTCATAAAAAATAAGCACAGCAGGGTACCTGACGTTAAGAATAAAACATGTTTCTTTGCCGCGGCTATTGAATGTTTCCTCGAAATTATACACAGCACAAGATTTCGTTTGGGTTTTTAAAAAAACTTGTGAAAAGTGTTAATATGTATATGTTTATTTTTGTGGTGTATTTAATAAATAAAAACTGTTGAACCCCTCGTATATATATGCGCGCGGTATATATTATTGATGTTTCATTTTAATTGAATTGGGGTATTATAAATATATGGGTAATTATTTAATCTTGTATATATATATATATTTGCGAATTTTAATTCAATAAAAGTGTATGGTTAAGGTTTTTAACGTAGTTATATAGACAGCCATCGCTATAAAAATGTATATTCGCTTGATTGATTCGATCAGAATCGTATATACCTTTATTTGAATACTTAATATTGTGTTAAGTTCAAATCAACACTACAAGGTTAAAACTCATCGATAAACGAAAATACTGTCGTCAAAATATTTATATATGGACAACACAAAATGCGGTACCTTCCAATCCCCAATTATAAAAACTATATCTGCTCCAACGAAGAATAAAATAGCGGCTTTTAACTCGTGACAACACATTCTTATGTTTTTAAATTAAAGTGTAGTTCTCGTCTCTCAAGCTTTGTATACGCCCCTTTTCTCTCTTGATTTGAAATATTTTTAAGTTTTAGCAAAAAACTCGCAGACGACCAACTTAATCACACAACAATTCTGTCAGAGAGATGGGATTTGATTTCCTAGGATTTGAATCCGGTCTCGTGTACAAGGCATCAATCAAAAAAATCTTACTAAAATTATTAACAAATTGTATTTTTTGATTTATAACACATTTTATTTGTTGGCCATTTACAAAAATAATGTCATGTATTCAATGTACCATATTGGTATTCGTGAATGCCTACTATTTTTTTTTTTAGTTATTGTGTTAGGCACCAGGTTTGAATCTTCGCTAAATTTAATTTAACTATGGACACTATCTTGTTTTGATATTCATTTGATTTTAACTTTGTTTATCAATTGTTTGAATACATTCACTGATGTTCAACCTGTTACCAAACTAAAAAAAAAAAAACATTTCGTATAGAAAAATTAGCACAATGTTTTTTGAAATATAGTGAAGGTGGGATTTCTGATTGAATATTATTTTGAATTTGGTCAAACACAGAGCATGAGTATAAGACTATTTTGCCTAATTGAATAAGCGGTGTATAGTTTGCTAATTTGGCATAAACTTTAGACCAATTACCTATTATAAATAAGGTCGATATATAATACTAGGCGAAGGTGGCCTATTCAGCCAATCTGGGTGCCATTAGAAAAAAGCTTAATATTGGAGTTTTACGGAGCTCTTCAAAAGTCGGCACTCAGGAGGCGCGCCCGCTGCCCCTTTCATCGAAATCGTTATGGCATATCGATATGTGGTCATCGTAGATGAAGGGTTTTTTGAACATGCGGTTGTAAAATATCTGAACAAATTCCCAAATGATTTAAAGAAAGCCATCAAAATAATTATGGATAGTGTAACTGGACTATGTTGGTTTTGTTTCGAATATAGGACTGGTATGACGGATGCCCATTCCACCAACTCTTGTGCCATTAAAGGAATGCCGTATCACAAGATCCTAGTCCAAGGCTACCCGTCAACTAAATTTTGAAAAGTCAACATTCGCGGTATCTTATATGCGTTACCAACACATACTAAAATCAGAAAATGTAATAACTACTTTTTTTCAAATAACACCAGCTAACTTATAAAAGAATGTAACAATTAAAGTATTACCACAAGAACTATCTACAAAAACATCCCCTGCACTCTGCAGTAATTAAGGATCGATTGGAACAATCAACGCAGTTTTGATTCTATGAAATCAAGGCAGTAGCTCCTCGAGGATGGCTCTTCGTGTGCAGAATAGCGTGGTCTGTCACCAATCAGTAAATTGAAAATTTCATCAAAAATAGAATGAAATTGTATATAGCACCTGAACTGCTTGATCAAAGAATTTGAATAGAGACAACGTCATAAAAATTTTTGAAATAAAACCCCGTCATAAAAATCTTCTTTAACCTACAATGAACCGCCTGTTATTTTAAATCCTATTCATTCCAAAAGCATCCCTGAAAATAGGTCCATTATGAGACAGTTTATGTTCTATTTCCAAAACGTAAACGGAATCAATTTTGACGCAATTGGATTTAATTGGTATGTGTAAAATTATGCTTGCCTTAACATATACTTGGCAACAGCTTATATATCCCATCCCAATCGACCTTTGAGAAATACATTTTTGTGTAGTCTTAAGCGAACTAAATAATTTAAGAGATCCGATAGATATATTTCTACTCCCAGGTAATTTCAATCTTCTTTTCAATCAAACAATAAATGCAATATTCATTTAACGTTACACGTGAACCGGAAATATAATTCATCGACTCCATTCTTAATTTTAATTTCAACCAAATTAACAAAATTTCTAGCATACGCGGTGGATACATTGACCTTATCCTTTCGAATAATGTATTTTTGATGTAACTGATTCAATGATTTCATGACGACCACCACAATGCAATAGAAATTTCTTTGAACATAGTTGTAATCTTGCCATGTACCAATCACCAATCACTGACGTGGAAACTCAATTTAACTTCACAAAAACTATAAAGTAACTGAGTTTAAAAATTGTTTCAATAATCATCTGGTAGGACGAATTGCTTTCAAATTACCTTGACAGGAACATCGAATAGGCCAGTTGCCAGCCGCACTTTAATATAATATAAGAGAGCCCACATATTTGAATCTCCTCACTCCTTCAAACGTGTAGTGATCAGTACTAAAATCTGGTGGGCCAGTGTCCCTAAAACCAGAGATCATGTATTTCGTTTTGGACTCACTAAAATTACACCGATCTTTAAAGCAGGAAAGAGAGCTGACATTTCGTATAGTCCAAGGGAATTTCATGGTTGTCGATTACTCCACGTCATTTATCAACAGCTCTATACGGCTTCCTCCCAGGAAAATCTACCACGACTAATCTGACTGAGTTTACTACCACAACCGCACCTGAAAGTCGATATACTATATATACAGATTTCAGCAAAGCTTTCGACTCAACTTTCGACTCGATCGATCATGTCAAAGTAATTCAAAACTTGTTGAAGTTTGGGTTCTCCAATGCATTTTGAAGTGAATTGCTGGTGTAAGATCAAGACCCATTACTACACATTCTGGAGTTCCGCAGCGCTCTCACCTGAGATCATGGATTTTTATCGTCTTAATTAATGATATAACTATAATGTTATCCAAAATTCTGGTGTGCTGATATAAGCTGACAACATGAAAATATTCAAAGTAATCAGAAACATTGACGATACATCAGCAGTGCAAGATTATTTAGACCGAGTAACTAGCTGGTGCGAATCCAATCGATTTTGCAATCCGAGGATCATATTAACAGATGAAATTCGAGATATGGGGGTTACATTTGCTGACAACATAGCATTCAATAGGCACATCGCAATAATAATAGAAAAAAACAACTCTATGTTGGGATTTATTAGGCGGTGGCAATGGGAGTTACCGGACATTAAATGCTTATTCACTCTCTATTTTGCCTTTAATGTCATATCCCAAATTGAACTGGCTGATAACAGTCCCATCGAAAGCATTCAAAAAAAGTTTTTCTTATACATCGCTCGGAAAGCTTGCTGGAATTTTGACATCAATCTACCAATATATGAAGATATTTCTCGGCTACCACCATACATTGAAATATGTCAGAAATATAAAATTGCAACATTGAATAACCGAAGAAAACAACTGGGTGCTTCAATGATAGAAACGTGCTGCTGGGACACGTAGGCTCACCGTATATCCTGGAAAATATCTCCCTTCATGTCGTTCTCGATTTTTTATTCAAGCAATGCAAACTTTATGTTTTTTATTTCTATTATGTTCATATGTAATGTCAAGTGGAATATATACTGTAACGATCTGGAATCCTACACTGTGCACATGAAAATCGGAACAATTGAAAACATTCAAAAACAAAAAAATTCGGTGATGTTCCTTTCGAGGAAAAAAGATTAGGAAAATGTGGCTCGCGGTTACTATAAGATTAGATGCCTGGTCTAGTTACGTTATGAACTTTGATGATCCATTTAATTTTAATTTATCGAAGAAAAATATCAAATCATAAATGTAACATACAAATCGACAGTAAATGTATTCGATTTTAATCGGCTGGAAATCAATGTAAGTATAATTTGGAAAGATCATTCGAATATTTAGTATTCCATTTAGATAACAATATATATAGATATAGTAAATATATTCCCAAGAAATATAAAAATGTAACCATCATTGCTTTGCTAATCTATATAGTAGATCATTCACGGAAATAAGGTTATCAATCTCTACCAAATTATAACAAAAATTCCTAAAAATATAAATTATATTAATGATTTTAATTATAAAAATAATTTATAATTTTATGTGCGCTATATAGCCAACTAATATATGATGGATAGCATTTGATTAATGATTTCTAAACAAAAAGACGAGAAATGAATAAAATATGTATGTATCTCGTATATAGGAACAATTATTGCGTAACACGGCGGAATCTCTTTCATCAAAAAATCATCAATGAAAATTTTTCAAAAAAATAAAAATAAAACAAAATTGAGAATGAACTAAAAACTTTTCTTACTGATTGACTTTTAATACATCCCAAAACAATAATAAAATGATACAAAAAATATATCTCGGGTTTATTATTTCGCGATCACCACCAACAAAAAAAAAATGTATTTTATTTTTAAGTTACATAAATTAGATTTTGATGAATGTCATGAGTGTATAATAATAATGTATATATATAAGAAATGAATTTCTTTAAAGAAATCAAAAGAATTCGTCACACATAATTCGATATAGTTCCAATATAAAAAATAAAATAAAAACTATTTTTTTTTAGTAATTTATCATGTTATTTTATTTTAATTTTGACAAATAAAATTATAGTTTTATAGAAAATAAATCATAAATTGACTTTTAAGAAATAAACTTAAAAAAAGGGCGGTATTTATAAGATTTCGTGTGTGTACGGTAAATTTATCTAAATATTATTATTTAATTGTCGTAATTAAAAAATATTTAATATATAGTGCGTTTCTCGTGAATTCGGTAAACGAAAGATTTGATTTAATATGGAAAAAGCGACGAACCTGTTTACGTATATATTTGCGTTTTTGAACCAATAACGAAATAATGTTATTATTCAAAATAAATATTAATCTAAATATAAATATTTATTATATAATATAAAAGTAATCTTAAATATTAAAAATTAATAAATTATTTAAAAAAAAAATCAATTCATATGCAAATTTTATCAACCTTTTTAGTCAAATTTAAAACAATCTTTTATTTAAAATAAAAAACAAAACAAAAACAAATATATATGTATATATATACATATGTATATATTATTATTGAAAATAATAATAAACAATATTTATTCATAAATCTAATACCTAAATCTAACAGATAAATAAATGCAGGCAGCGCCATACATAACGATAGATAAAATAATAGAAATGAAGAGAAACACAAAAAATTAATTTCCATTTTATTAATTAAAAATTCAAAAATAAAAAAAAACCTTTTAATTTATTACTTTTCAAACATCTTTTTTATAATGTATATGTATATGTACAACAAAAAGTTGTTAAGGTCTTAAAATTGTATTGTTTATTATATTCCGGCAGCAAGAAAATAGAGTTTAAAGACATACATATATGTACATATGTATATATGAACAAACGTACGTTCAAGTCAATATACATATATAAAGAACGGGATGTGATATCTTATAGAAGAAACTGTTATATTTTTTTTGTAACATACTATATTTGGCAAATGCTTCTGGAATTTATGTATATACCTGTGCGTATAGCTGTTGGTGCGTTACCAAAATATTGATATTCTTTTGTTATGATTTGTATGGCAAATGTATCATATTACGTTAAGATTAGAGTGGGCTCATCATAGAGTATCTAATAAAAGAATATATTGTGAAATTATATATTTTATTAACTTTAACACTTAACGTGAGTATATTATTGGTATGTTAGATAATTTTTATAATTTCATACTGTTATATATTTATATCGCATTTTTAGATTATTCGAAATTTTTTTAAGATAATCTTTAAGGCATATCAAAATCCCTCTTTCAAATCGTTGCGGGGTTTGGACGTGGACACAGTGAAGTAAGCGGTAAAATAAAAATAAATAGTCAAAAAGTGCAGTGATAGTAGTTTTTTTTAAATTATTTTATATCCACTGCCGGAAAAAATTATTTACCCGATGAGATTAATTTTTTTTGTCAATTTAAATTAAGGTGGTACACCAATACCAACATTGGTAAAATGCGTATCCACGCTCTATGGATACTGGTCTCTATGGATTCTGAGGAGGGTCATCTAGATGTATAACCACGGAACATCAAATTCGTTCCAAAGAAGAACAAATATAGGAAGATCACCTATATACAAAAGAAAAAAGTAGCAACTCGTTAGTTGATCAAGCCGATCTTTCTAATGACACGTGTAATGCTGACCTGTTATCACAAGAAGGGCTTTCAAGCCTGATGCCACCATCAACTGCGGTTACACTCAGTTAGAAAGAGAAAATGCGAATTTTCGCGCAAAAATTAATGAAATTTAAAAGATGACGCATCAGCTTAGTAGCAAAATTATAGTACTGACGAAGGAAAATTAAGTATTGAAAAAAGGATTTTTAACCCTAGTCAATGATGAACCTCAAATTAGTAACGAGACTACAGAGTTTTATATCAATGAGGACGAGTTAACAAAAGAGACCGAGTGGATTGTCAAACGGGAAAAACGTCCAAGCAAGAAAAGGAAAGCGGAATACCCTCCGGAAGTAGCTAGTAGCTCGCAGACAACATCTATTAATAGGACGGAGACAAAGGGAACGCTTAGCTTAACTTAGAGAAAATCGCGTGGTATACATATGAAAATAAAAGAAACCGCCCAATAACGGTTATGGCAAAGGGCCTCCATCCAACCTGTACAATAAAAGACATTATGAAAGATCTCCAACGACAAGGACTGCAAATAGAAAATGCAGCAAATAAAATAAAAACAGAGAAGGTCAAAGAAGGGTCCGAATTTAAAGTTACTAAAAGAGGTCTCCCGTTATTTATGTTAACTTTCAATAACAAAGAAAAGATAGAAGCCATCTTTAATATAAGAGCTATTTTAAACATAAAGGTTAAACTAGAAGCACTACGGAAATCCACTGGGCTTATATAGTGCAATGCAAGAAGTGCTAAAGTTATGTAAAAATACTGCAATATAGAGAGCCAATATGTGTAAAGTGCTTTGGAAGGCACAATGCTCAGGCGTGTCCACTAAATAGAAATTCCCCTCCATTCATACAGAGGCTGCATAGTAGGTAAAGAACTACAAAAAATTAGAAACAAATCACGGCACGGTCCATCATATTATAAAACGCCGGTAGCCAATAGCGTAAACACCAACCTAAGAAACTTTACCATATCTATATCGGGTGAAGTAACTGATTACAAATCGTTTTCGCAAGTGGTGGCATCTGGGCTACAAAGTACCACCCCACACAAATCAGTAAATTTCAAAGACTCCAAACATACATCTATGCTTAAAAACATATTTAAAAGCATCGAAGCGCTAAATACATACGGCTTATAAAACAAGAGAGATCCATAGATGCTTTAAACAGGCGACTAGATACATTAAGAATTGTAATCTGGAATTCAAATGGAATAATCCAACTAACATATTCCAGAGTTACAATTTTTTTAAAATACATCCAGCAGCAAAAGCAAGAGGAGGATCACAATATTTGTGAACGAAAATATTCAAGATCATGAGGGAATAAAAATTGAAGAAGAAAGTATACAAGTAGCTACTATCAGCATTCAACTTAACAACAAAAAAATATTCAAAGTCTATTCAATTTATTGTCCTCCAAGAGATAATTTAAATAAAGAGGATTATAAAAAGTTATTGAACCAGCTATAGGATTTAATTTTGTCATTGGAGGTGATTTTAATTCAAAAAATACTTTCTGGGGGTCAAGATTAACAACTCCAAAGGGTAGAGAACTATACGCCTCAGGTCGAGCTTATACAGTTGCGAATTTCTTTCACGAGGAAAACCAACGTACTGGCCTACTGACACAAGGAACACTCCGGATCTAATTAATTTCTACATTACAAGAGGTATATCCGAAAACCACATTTTTCTAGAAAATAGTGAAAGTATCTCATCGCCCGTTATTATGAGTGTTAGTTCCACGATTGTTAAGAAGGAAAATCTACCTAGACTAACAAATAACAAAACGAATTGGGAATGATTTAGGAAATTGGTTGAAGACAACACCAATCTTCTTGTGCCAATCAAGCATCCGGTTCAATTAGAAAATGAAGTGGAACTATTAATCAATAATATACAACAAGCAGCATGGGTAGCACCCCTGGTAATCCAAAACAAGGAGCGTATTAATTTCACTTATCCAGTCAAGATCAGGGAGTTGGTTAATGAAAAACAAAAAGCATTACCTCAGCTTAAGCAAATAATTAGAGAACTGAAAAATGAATCGGTCACCCGTTATCTTAGTAGTTTTACAGACGATAAAGAAACTGAGTATTCTCTATGGAAAGCTACAAATGCATTAAAAAGACCAAATTATCATAAGCCGCCAATAAAAAATTATGAGGGAAATTGGGTAACAATTGCTAAACAGAAAGCAGCACTTTCCGCATCATCTTGAAGAAACGTTGCAACCATATGCTAGACAATCAGCAGATGAAAATATAATACCAGTGCACAAGTAGGGAAATACCACCTGTAACTCTGCGAGAGTTGAAAGATGAAATTAACCTGAAATAGTGCAGGCATTTCCTGAGAAAGGGCTGCGAAACTTCTTCATATAACTTCATTTCGACTGAAACATGTACCTCTGCAATGGAAAGTATAGCAGAAATAATTATTATACCAAAGCCGAACAAACCATCTAATCATAAAAAGTTATATAGGCCAATTTCACTGCTTCCAGTATTTTCGAAAATTTTTGAGAAACTGTTATACAAAAGGATGAAACCTATAATACTTGAGAGAAAGCTAATACCACCACATCAGTTCGGATTTCGATAAAGCCACTCCACCATAGAGCAAGTTCACAGGATTACAAGTATTATTGAAGATGCACTTGAAAATAAAAAAATATGCTCAACAATATTTCTGGATGTAGCATGTAGGCCTTCGATAAAGTATAGAACCCTGGATTGGAATATAAACTGCATCGAGATTTGCCAAAAGAATACTTTCAGATATTGAAATCTTATATTGCTAACAGATATTTTTGCTTTAGATGTGAAGAAGAATTTTCCGAGCTAAAGAGGGTATCTGCAGGGATTCCCCAAGGTAGCGTGCTGGGGCCACTTTACACAAGCGACTTACCAAACACAAGCGGGACAACAATAGCAACATTCGTGGTATGCTGAGTAACACAAATGGAGTACGAAGGCTTCAAAGAAAGAAACCGCTGGAATTGGGAAGACACAATAGGCCGACCAAATTGTTAGAGACTAACTCTAGACAAATTATTAGATGATATATGTAATCAGTTGTAATAAATAAAATAATATAAAAAAATATGAAATAAGAAAAGTATTTTTAAGTTTTCGTAACTTCGTATAATTATCATTCCGAATTTTAAGATCACCAATCCTTAAATTAAATTAATTTTGACAATTAGTATTTTGAAAATCTCGTAATATTATTATGTTTTCTGAATTTTTAAATCTAACATTTAAAACTTGGTATGCCCAAAAATTCAACAAATAAAAAGAAATTAATTCTCTGAATTTCCTAAATTCGAATTAAATAAAATCATATGCGTTATGTAACTGTTATTTCGGTGTTAATTTCAAATTTATCAGACGAATTTATAATTCTTGGTGGTAATGTTTAGCGATTAATTTTAATCAACCTTATGTTCTCAACTAAAGCCTTAATTGGGGTCAAATCGAGCAGGTCGTACAACGTTATTTTAAGATCAATATATGTTGAATACAAAGCGGGAAAACAAATATTGGTCATAACAATATGACAGTTGTATAGTGGGGTTTAAATTAAAAGCGGTTATTTTCATCTTCAATAAATAATATTTGTAATATTGCACAGAATTTTTAATTTTTTTTGATTATTGTTTACAAGACGACGATGGACTTCAAAAAAATTTAATAATAAAATTGAGCAAAACATATTAAAAATAATTTATATAATAATTTAAAAATCGTAAAAAAATATATTGCAACAAAACTTTATGACCAAAAAAAAATATTTATTTTTTATTCAAATTAATAAATGTATAATCTTATATATATTTTTTAAGGATCAGAATTAAAAATAAAATTATCATATTTTTATCATAATAAATGAAAATAAATAAACTATAAAATAAAAATCAATTAATAAAAATATTTATATTATTTTTAATACTAATATTTATGTTATTTTTGCAATTCATCCTGGAAATTCATAACTATGGTTACCATATTAAAATATATATTTTTATTAAAATCTAAATATTATAAATACATACATAATGTGTATAATGAGATGCATTGAATATTTTATAATTCCAGTTTCTCTGAATAATAAATACCATAATAAATTATTTTAAAAAATATGAGTATATACATATGTGCGTATGTACATATATATTTGTGTTGAAAGAAAGAATATATCTATATAGATTTTAGGAAATCGCGATCAATATTCTTTCATATCGAATATTTATATTATTTTAAATAACTCAATAAATATCCATCTCCAAGTCATCAATAATGTCTTAGTGTTCCTTTAGAAAAAAATAAAAAAAGCTCAACACAAAAGCTTGTGAGAAATACTATAAAACGATGAAATTCTTATAATATCAGTTCGTACTTCATTAAAGTGATTTATTGAGGTTTTAAGAATTTAACATACATGCTGGATCTTTGTTAAAAAGAAAATATTTATTTTTAATTTTTTTTTTTTTTTAATATCTTCTCACTTGTTTTATTGTGTGTTTACATCCATAAATTTTAATATTCGGTTTTTATTTTATTTATTTTTTTTTTCATCGGCGTCGTAGGGAAGCTATTAACAAAATTATCATATCTGGTTTAATAAAATATTTTATTTTTATTATTATTATACTTTAAAAATCACATTTTAATTGAATAAGTCGAAAATGTCCTGAAACAGTTTTGCTCAGAGCGCTGAAATTTGGTTAATTTTATCGATTTTTGCATGCGGTTGATATAGTATATATATATATATATATATATATATATATATATATATATATGTATATACAGTAATGCCGAAAATCAATAATAATTGTGATTGTATATTTTTAACCAATCAATATCCAGTCATAAAAATCAAATGACACTTGATTTGCAATTGTCGCCAAAACCAAAAAAATAAAAATGTTAACAACTATAGTAATTGGCTTAAATAACATTAATTCAGACTATAAATTTAATAATTGTGACTGTGTATAAATACACTAATCGTTCTCTTAAATCACCAATAAATCCCTTGTCTAATTTTTAATTTCTTCATAGGGGTTACCTTGGGGCTTAATAAAGAATTTTGGGTGCGCATGATAGTATTGTCAGCAAGCTAAAAAAACGTAGGAACGTTGATGAAGGAAAACTTGAGCCGCCTAGACCGACAAATACCGAGCGTCGGTTACAAATCACAATTATAAAACTTAAAAATAGAAATAATTAAAAATCCTGGAATTGTTACAGTTTTCAAACATTTTTTTTAGTTACAAAAAATTCAAACAGAATATTCTCAATTTAAATTTTTTGTTCCATTTTTTAAAGTTAACGTTAAAATTAAAAGAGTGAAATAAATAATCCTTTTCCTACATTTATTTGAACATTTTTTTTTCTATTTATTATTATTCACAATGAACAACAACAGATTATCCAGTGGATTGATTGTCCCTTGAAGTTTTTGAATAATTTATAAAAAAAAATAAAAATATTTAAATAGATATGAACATACTCGTATATATCAAAAATAAATTTCAATATTAGACTTAAAATAATGTTTAACATTTTTCTTAAGCTTAATAAATGTTTCAGATTTTTTAACATATCCAGATATTTGATTATAAATATATGGGCCTAAGAACGTAATCGATTTTCTTCCAAATTCTGTTTTAATGTGATGGTAATTTATTCTGTTACAATTTCTAGTTGCATAGATTTCATCATATCTACAATTAAATTTAATGTTATAGATAAAACTGAAGATACATTTAATGTTTTATAAATATATAGGGTTAATGCGTAATATGTTTATAGGTAATACTAAATTATTATCTTTGCAATATAATTCTTTGGTAGAAAATAACACAGGTAATCTATATACAGCTTTGAAACTTTTATTTTGCATTTGGAGTTTTCTTAGACTAGTTGCAGTGGCTGTCCCGTATATAAGAAGACCATAGCTGACTCGTCAATTGATAAATGAAAAATAAATCATTAATAAAACTCGAGTAGGAACAAAAAATCATAATTGCCTGAGTAGCCCGACAAGCGGAGCAATTTTATTACAGATGATATTTATATGATCCTGCCATAACATATTAACATCAAAAGTTACACCTAAATAATTAAATGAATTAACTATTTCAATATTAATGTTATTAACTTTAAATGGAGATAATATAACCATTGATTTATATGGAGAGTGGAATATCATATAAATATATAGTTTTAGAAATATTTAGCGAATTTAGATTAGATTTAAGATACTCTAATAATATACCAAGATCATATCCATATTGGTCAATATGGTCTCCGGATTTACGGTTTCATAAACCAAAGCCGTATATTCTAACATGAGCATTTAATGTTAAGTAAGATTTATCATTAAGAAAAATTAAAAATAAAAGTGGCCCCAAAACACTGCCCTGTGGAACACCACATTTAATATCCAAAATGTCACTTAGAATTCCATTAACCATGACATACTGTTTTCTATTTGATAAATAGCTTTCCATCCAATTAAAAGAAACTCCACGTATACCATAATAATATAATTTGCTAAGAAGCAACTCATGATCAATATATTATCAAAAGCTTTCTGTAGATCTAAGAAAAGTGCTCCAACATACTTTTTGTTGTCAAAAGCTGTTTAAATAATGTTTGTAATTTCAACAACGACTAATTCCGTACCTGCGCCTTTTCTTAAACCGTATTGGTATGAGTAAAAATAGTTATTACGATTAAGAAAATCTATACCAAACGGGATGAGATTAACTTTATCAAAATCTTATCGAATACAGATAAGGTAGAAATTGGTCTATAATTGTTAATTAATGAATTGTCGCCATTCTTAAAAATACCACTCATTTAAACATTCATTAAAAATATCAGATAAAATATTTGAGAAAAAATCAGCTCTACATTTTATTACTTTTATCAGGACCTCCACTCTTACAGTCACCAAGTAAATATATCATTGTAAACTTCAGCAGGTGTGACTGATGAAAAATACATTTAACCAGAGTTGATAGTTTGCCTTATCAGACTACCTACTTTGACAAAATATTCATTATTCATTGGCTATATCACCAGTATAGCGTTGAAGCGATATGCTATTAAAGAAAATAGAATCAATTTTAACTGATTTGTGATTTTTATTAAGAAATAAATTAACATTTTTCCATAAATTTCTTTGATTTAAATCAACAAATATTTTGTTAAAGTAATGTTTCTTACCGTAATATTTTTTGAAATTAATAGTTTTGATAAGCGTTCAAATTTGGTTTTAATGGCAATATTACATGCATTCTGTTTATATTTTTTTAAGATTTTATTTTTCTTACTAATTATTTGCCAGATATCATAAGTAATCCAATGACACATGTCAAAATAGAAAACTTATCAATTAATTCAATGTAATATTTTACAATTATTTCAATAGTATTGTTTGGATCGCGAACATTAAATTGAGCTGAAAGTGGAAACTTATTAAACTTTTCATTTACCTTCTCAAAATTAACTATTTTTTTATCAGTTTTTTCTTAATATATTTGGAAACATATAGCAAACAGTTGAATAAATAAAATTGTGATCACTAATGTTCGTAAATATAGTAGAATTAAAAACTTTTTTGATATTTAAAAAACTACATACGACATGATCTAAAATATTTCCACTAGCACATCGAGTAACATTTGTATTTGTAGTAAGTAAACCATGACTCATTAACAGATTAATATAGTCAGTGACACTAATGTCATCTGTTTTGTTAACAGTAATATTCAAGTCGCAAAGTAATACATTGTCAGATAAACAACTTCCAGATAGCAAGTTATCCAGCCAATTAAAAAACAATAATATCAGAACTGGGAGGCCGATAAATAGCACAAATGTTGGTACCAACAAATCGAGAAAATTCTATTTGAATAAATTGAAAAGGGTTATAAACCGTCGTCTTTAGTTAATATACTATATTCAATATCATTTCTGATATATAATGCAACACCTCCCCCAGATCAATCAGCTCTACATGAAAATATATTACTGTAATTAATAATACCATTGTATTGTGGCTCTGAATAAAAGTTTCATTGAATACGAAAGTAAAAAAAAGTTAAATTAAAAGTGAACAGATTAATTGAAATAACAGAAATAATTATGGCAAGTATTTCAATTGTTTGTTACAATTAATTATTTTAATTTTGTCAGTATTCTTCGGTAATTTTATGAACTTTTATCGGTAACTCATTTTTTTTTATTCTTTATCTTTAATATTTTAATATTTTGTTTACCAAATAAAATTACCAAATCAGTCAAGTAACTGTGATCAGTTCGAATTTCATAAATGTTAACTTTTATGTTCAGTAGTATAACCCAACACTTTACAGTAATCTAAAACCGGAAAATAACAGATTCGGTCAAGTAAATTCGACCACAAAAATACTATAAATGCTTACGTGAACATCATAGTAATTGCAGAGAATGACATTTTACAGTAATTTTGAACCACAAACTTACCAATTTGTTTAAGTAAATTTATCAGTAAAACGTGTATGTTTTGTAATATAACCTAATTTTATACGATAATATAATATAAAATGTTTTAATACATTTTTACGTGTACGATCAGTAATATTTTCCAGCCTGTTATACAGTAATTTGAAACCACAATGTTACCGAATCGGTAATTTCCGCTTGCCTATATATAGAGAGCGACAAATAACGGAATTAGTTCGTCATTTCGTTAGTAATTGCTCGATACGATCCGGAGTATTTCCTAGGTAGTTTTGCAGTTCCAAAATATTTGTCGGGTAGAGACCAAATATGATCTAGCCAAATGTAAAAACTTGAATGGTCTATAACATAAACTGTAGAACAATATTAGTTCACAGTTGAAACATGTGTATTTCCTCGCCAAATTTCAGCCAAATCTTTTAATATTTCAAAGAATATGGAAAGTGAAAAGAAGGAAAACGCGCAGACAAAAGGGTGCGTCTGCCACAAATTATTTAGAATTATATTCCTAATCCCGCTATTCTAAAACCACAAAATAAACTAATCTAAGGTACGAAATAAAATTTCTTTAGGTAAATAAAATGAATCATTTTACGTCTATATAATTTCAAATTAAATACTATCATGGCGTTAAATTTAATTTACACAATGATTGTATTTCTAATGTATAAATAAAGTATGTCCGTGAGGTTGGTTTTAACAATTTCTATCAACAAGAGTAAGCGCTTGAATATTTTTGACGTGAATCGGCATTCACTATTTATATAGTATCGCATGAGTAGAAGTTGTTTTCCTTTGCACCAGTGTAAGGCGACCAACTGTACACATTTATGCGTAGAGCTATTCATGTTCCGCTAACACCAGCAACGAACAAATTGATAACAATAAGAATCTAACTATTTACTTCCAAAATGTAAATAGAATGTCATCAAAAGCAGCTCAAGTCCATACATTTGTGTTAAAAACGTTGTTTCCTGTTTATATAATATGTGAGACGTCCCTTAACAAAGAGATTCTTAGTTCTGAATTCCGTGGTGTACAGATGTGCGAGCCATTCATGTTAACATAAATCTATCGAAATAATTCTGAAGAGCGAGATCAGCATAAAAAGTCACCAGAACCAAACCACCTACTACAACTATACAAGAAAGCAGATACAACAAACTTGACTCTCTTTTTTGAAAGCTTCAACTGGAAAGATGAATTGAACTTCAATAATCTGGATGTTAATGTACGATATATATGGACAAATTGTATACAATTATCTTGAATGGTCCCTACTGGCGTATCTAAAAAAAATCGAAAGGATAAGACTTACAAAGAAAAACTGAAATTTTATTCTGAGTCTAGTAAACATAAATACACAATCTGTAACCAACGTTTCGAAAGCTACTACCTGACAAAGTATTGTACAAAGATTAAATCTCTTGTATTCAAGAAAAAATAAAGCATGATCCAAAATACTTTTGGAGCTACTTTAAATCGAAATGTGAAATTAACATTTGAAGAACAAAAGTTTTGTGATCAACGAGAGAGACGCTCATGTTCAAAACTGGAACAGAGGTATAACGTCAATTTCATCAATCCCAAAGTTATTTGAACTGATAGTTTGCAACTCATTTCGGACCGTGGTACCTCGATACATATCACTATATCAACATGGTTTTATGCCAAAGAGGTCTACTACAACTAACCTTATGGAGTTCACCAGCAGCACGATTAAAGTAATTGAAAATCACAAGCAAGTAGATGTTATATACACAGACTTTGACTCCATCAGACATTGCAAAGCACTAGAAAGTTTGTATAAATTTGAATTCTGCAGCCGTTTTATTGCCTGGTTTAAATCGTACATGACCAACCGCGATCAATATATTGAAATGGGAAACAAAAGATCTTTACCAATTTATTTATTTATTTCATGCCACCTCAGGTGTACCTCAAGTTTCCCATATTGGCCCATGGATTTTTATCATTTTCATTAGCGGAATCACTACTGTGATTCATTATTCCAAGGTCCTAATGTTTGCCGATGACCTCAAAATATACAAAACTGTGGAGAATATCAACGATACTTACAAACTCCAGGAATATGTCGACCACCTACCGATGTAGTGTGACTTCAATCTGCTCAACCTCAATATTATCAATAAGTGCAAGACCATGACTTTTCATCGGAAAAAATATGTATCTTTGTAATATGTAGAGCTAACCCAATGTTTGGTTTTATCAAACGATGGATAGGTGATATTAATGATATAGAGGCAATAAAGATCTTATATTATGCCTATGTCAGATCTCAAGTGGAGTATGCAGTTAATGTATAGGGCGTTTACGACGTTTATATTCAAAATCTTGAGAATATTCAAAAAAAATGTATCCGTTATGTAACATGGTAAGATGATTGGCCTTATAACCATGAATTACCTTATTACCTTAATGTGAAACAACTACCATCATTCGTAATTGGCTGCAAAACCTATAAGATCACTATAACACGTAAAAACAGGCATGAAATGCTAAATAGTACATTTATTGGGAACATTTTACTTTATCACATCGACGCATCATCTATATTGGAATCAATCAAATTGAAGGTGCCTATAGCAGATATCTACGGGATCATCAATTGTTAAATTTAGATGCACATAGAACAAACTATGCTGACATAATGAGCCTATCAACAGGATGTCCAAATTTTAATCAACCTTTCCCTCTATTCACGTAACATAATACACGAAAAATTGTGTTGCATCTATACTAGACAATTTTTTGTGTGTTTTACTATGTGAGTGCATGGACATGGTCAACTAAAATTTGTGATCGAATTATTTTTTTTTTTTCTTGTTACTATAATTTATAAATAATAACAAACAAAAAACATTACAACTTAGACTTAAGTGAAGATATTTATAAATAAGTGAAGTGGGCCTTAATACGACGGGCTACGCCTGTAGTTTTCTTTCGTTAAGTAACCTTTTCTGTTATCTTAGACATCAGTTTGCTGCTGTCATTTTAATTTCAGTTTGACTGCAACTTGAACAACAGACGCTGGCTCTTCATTTCCAAATTTGAGAAATCCCTCGTCTCTCCTACATTAATATAAATAATAAGTCACATTTATCCTGCATTCAACATTCACTGGAAAACAACTCACTAAACCAACACAAAAAAAAACCAAAGACAAATTATAAATTAATTCGTAAAAAAAACCTATAATCTCATCATAGAAACGTCCCGACATTAGAGATATATCCATCCATAAGATATTAAATAAAATAAAAATAAAATCTTAAGTCGAAACAAAACCAAATCTATAACATTAACATAGTCACCACATACTGTTTTTTACATTTGTTATGTTTTTGTTTCCTTCGTTGTCATGGAAATCAGCCAATTTGTTTATTTTTATTCGGTTGAGTTTGTTGTTTTTTTTCGAATTCTATTGTTGTTAGTGTTGTTAGGTTATAGAGATGTATAAATTAAGATGTAACATTATATGAACTTCTTAAATCATTAAGTTTTATTTTTTTTATTTATTTATATATATTTTGGTGAGTAAGTTGTGTAATTTTTTATAAATAAATATATTATACATAATATATAAACAAGAAAATGATAAATCTATTTTCAATCTTTCATTTTATATGTTTGCATTTTAAAAGTGTTAGCCCGATGTTCGTTCGCTCATGGGTTTAACACCATTCACGTAAATTTTATAATACCTATATACATATAATATATTCGCTAGATTTAAAAAATATGTGTGAGCGTTAAAATTATTAATTTAAATATTATTTCTTATAACATTTACATATATATATATATACATATTTGGCAATGTATTAGACAGCCATTACTAATTAAATTGTACTGGATAAATTGATTTGTTATAAAAAGTCTAGTTCAACTATAAAGTTCAAAAAGTACATTTATTATTTTAAATTATTTAAATATAAATAGTCCGAATAAAATTGAGAAATTTGTTATTGACCATCACGAAATCTAACAACAACAACAAAAATAGTTTATAAAATCAATTTATATTTGTTTCGTCTTATTAACTATGCGTCTAACCAAAAATACCACAAAATCTTGATAAATTAATCAAAATTCGAATAGTTCATAGTCAGTCACACTTAAATTTATATTTTATTTTTATAAATTTAACAAAATTTAAAAAATAAAAACAAATTAATCTTTTTTTCGTTATTAATTCCCTAACACTTTAAGGGGCAATGTACTGTAAATATATGTATTAGAACACGAAATTATGTTATTTTGATAGGCTAAACAAACATAAAACAAATTATCGGTCCTCTTATACATATATCTGTGATGCTATATAATTTCATTCATAAAATTAACTAAAGATAAAGATATTTAAAATAAAAAATTAAGTTAAATTTTATTTAAATAACTTTTTTGTGTGTGGATTTTTGAAAATTTATTGTGTTAATTAATTTTATGTCGACTTTAAAAATAAATTCGAGAGAATTATGTGTATATATATGGGAAACATGGCATATAGGCCAGGATTTCCTAGCAGTTTTCTATTTGAAATGAAAATTAGTGTTTTACGTGATCGTATAATATTTTAAATCAACTTAATATTATCGACATTTTTGAGCAAAACCATAAATTAATTTTTAGAAATAGCGGACTCTATATAGTATATATAAATCAAGCGAAACGTCGTCGGTCCCAAATATATTATGTATATAAGAATTTCAGTAAAAACGGTATATACAAAACTATTTGTTACCGGATAAGACAACATAACATAACACAGGTCAACATAATATAACCGCGAGTATATATTATGCGATCACAATTTCCTCGATATATTTTACCAACGGAAATGATCTGTCGGACCCATTATATTAATTAATACACCGTTTTTGTTTTATCAAAAATCACATAAATAATATAATTTATTTTTATGTGTATACATATATGCGTATGCATGCGCATATTCCTAAATTAAATTATTAATTTTATGTCGTCGTTAATTAATTTATGTAATTTTCTTTAGAAAATTACTTAAATTATTAAAAAATAAAAAAATAAAAAAATATATTCCAATAAAAATAAAATTTGTTATTTTTAATATTTAAATAAAAACACAAATAAAATTTTGTTTTGTTTTAAATAAAATTAAAAAAAAAAAAAAACTCAATTAAATTAGCATAAAAAATCACTCTGTAAGAAGTAGAAACAAAAAAAAAATCCAATTTTAAATTATTTATTTTTATTTTTTTTTATCAAAAGAAAATTTTCTAAACACAAAATATAAAACTTATTAAAAACTAAAAAGCCAAAAAAAAAAAAATCGAGAGATATTAGAATATATTCAATAAATTTTTTTTTTCTATTTCGGAATATTTCAACTAGTATTTTGGATGCGCGCGCGGTTTAAGATCAAATAGAAAATGTATACATAACATCTATAATATTTATCCGAGGAGAAGAAAAGAAATATCGAATTAATAATATTAATCTAATAATATATTTACATGTATATATACGTTTTAGGATTATTTTACTATTATAGAAAATCTGGACAAATGGATGCGATTAATCGAAAAAATGTTTTGGAGGAAAAATGTAGCTATTTTTCAAAATAAACTTATAATTTATTTTTATATAATAATAAAAATATATATAACAATTTAATCGATATTAAATATAATTAATTTGAAATTTTGTATAGGGGATAAACGGGAAAGGGTCATAACGTAATATAGTTCTACAGTAATATATTTGTTTAAGTATATATGGCCACTTTGTTTATTTATTTATTTAAGTAAAGAAATCGATTTTGTAGTTTACATTTATGATTTCATATAAAAAAAATAATCACACATAATCACACATCAGGATTATTAAACAAGTTAACGTAAATTGAAAATTTAAAAACAAATTAAAATAACAAAATTTAGACACATATTGAAAGATTTAGTCAAATCTTAAAAATGATAAATAGAGTACTTCAAAGTTGTAGCTGTCAGAAAAATAAATCTAAAGTTAAGAAATAAGTTTTATTATTATGGTTTTGAAATTGTGTTTTGATAAATTAAAATCAAATTGATCCTTTGCGGTATTAAATGATTTCGCTAATCTATTGCTAATCAATATTAAAGAAATGAAAATCCAACCTTTGGAAATTGATGGTTTCAGAGCGCTTGTAAATCATTTCGATCAAACTGGAAAGCGATATTACACTTACCAGCTGAAAAGACAAAAGGGGTTGACTGTTGTTTAAAAAGGAATGGAAGCGCAAGGCTTCCATGCCAAATATTGCAAACATTTTAAATCGGGAGAAGGCTCCTCAACCGATATTTTGCATAGAATTAGAGCCAGATGAGAAAAACAAAGGAAACCACAGTATATATAACTTGAGATGATTACTCCATCGCAAAATCACTGTAGAGGAACCCAAAAAGTGAACCGGGCCAGTACAATGCATCAAGTGCCAAGAATACGGGCATACAAAAACTTATTGCACGTTGAGTGAAGTTTGCGTTGCAAAAAATTGCGATAAGACGAGAAATGATCCATCAGTAAAACGATGTAGTAACTGCGGTGAAAATCACAAACTACATAGGTTGTCCAGCATATCAGGATTTGAAGCGTAAGACCAATCCAAAATTGCGATCTGAGCAACGAAGTTAGAGTAGGAATGCAGGAGTTTCATATATACCAATATCCTAAAAGGTACCGCGCCAAAAACAAAAGTTCATTTCAACGAAGAAGAATTAAATATTCACGCAACCGTAAACAAACTGACCGAAACGGTCCAAAGTTTCATGATGATGATGGAAAGACAAATGAGCATGATGATGCCAAATATGAACACACTAATGCCAATTATCGTCAAAAATGACGGTCCTAAAGATAGCTGTATGGAATGCGAACGGTCTTTCACAGGACAAAGGTGAGGTCCAAACCTTTCTTGTCGATCAAAATATGAACATCATATGCTAATATCAAAAACACACTTTACCAAAAATACCTTTTTTAAAATCAACGGATATTCAGTTTATGACACCAAACATCCAGACCAGATGGAAGAGCACACGCCTGCACTGCGGTCTTGATCAAACGAATAATAAAGCATTATGAACTCAACAAATATGATAAAGATCACATCAAAGCAACTAAGATCTACCTAGAGGAATGGTTTGTAAATTGTATAATATCGGGTGTTGAGACAGATAGAAATAAAATACCTGATTTAATAGATTTCTGTATAACAAAAGGAATTGCACGCACCAATGCTCAGGTAGAATATTGCTATGAATACCAGAGGTTGAAAAGCAGAACCACCTCAACGTCAAACAAATAATAAATTAACTAAATGGGCTCTATATATAGAAATATAGTCGAATAAAATTGCCAATTGGATATTCAACTTTGCACCCCGGAGAATATTGATGCGGCGGCGAATGATTTAACCCATATATTGGAAATGAGCAAAAGAGGCCACTCCTGATATTATCAACTCTGAAAAAGTTATTAAACCTTCACTTAATATACTGCAGTTAATAAGAAAAACGAACAATACGCCGGCTATGACAGCAGCAAAAATCTCCATTACTAAAAGGGAAATTGAATAAGCCCTATTAAAGCCCTTAAACGAGCATTGAGAGAAGAAGAAGACTCAGGAATCCAGAGTTACCTTATGAACTCAGTTTTCCTAGACTGCTTATACTAATAATAAGTATATTTAACATAGGTTAAGGACTAAGATAATATGTATATTTTTTAGATTGTATAAGCTTTTTACGCTTCTTGTTAGTTTCGTATAGGGAAAGATTCAAGAATAAAGCCACTGACAGTTTAAAAAAAAAAAGTATATATGGCGTACAATATCGGTGAAGTGTGAGCCATTCTCTTTCACACAAAAATCAGTGCTTACACACCTCTAGTCTTATTCAAATTAAAATCAATTCTGCGTAACGAATTTTTGATTTGATTTTCTATCAAAGTTTTATACCGAACATAAAGTTTTTTACCGAAATAAAATAATTTCCAGATTGAGAGCAAATATTTCCTTAAACTTAATGTCTCTCAAATGCTTATGTCGAATCAATCTTCAGTACTGTTGCAATACTTTTCTATAACATTATTGATGGGATCAAATTCTAATATTTTTCGATTCAAATCTCTTTCAAACTTTTTTTTCCAAGAATTTAAAATTTAATTTTGTGAATTTTTTCAATATATTAGTTTTCACAAATTTAGTTAAAAACAGTTCTAAAGAGTTTTTCGAAAATATTTTAGATATTAAGTTACAATTGTAATTGCAGATTTTTTGTGCAAATTCCTGCGTAACTCCACTTCAATGTAGTTTTTCTTGTTTGAAATATCTCGCCCTAACTCGTCTATGGCTAGGTCAAGCTTTATGAAGTTGTTAGCAATCAATAAATTTGAATTTTTACTGTAATGTGAAAATAATTGAATGAATTGAAACTCAGATCTTTCGCAAGACTACAAATTAGCCAAAAAATCAAAAAAGTCAATAAAAAATTGCAAATTTTTTTTTTTGGTTGAATCTTTTTGAATATTTTTAATTCCGTTTGAATCTCAATTATCCTTTTCAAATTTAAACATTTGTGGGCAATATTTGGTTTGGACTATTGATTTGGCAGTTTTATTGTAGATTGTGATTATGAAATTATTTCCATCCCCGATTTTCTAACACTTATACACAAAAATTAAATTAAATTTAAATTTAAATTTTTTTGTATACAATTTTGGTCAGCGGAATTAAAAAACATGTCCAATATGTTATAGTTATAACTTTATACTTTCAATTAAATAAAAGCATTTTTGATAATTGGCTTTATCATAAGAACCGACCAATTGTGCATAAATCTCTACGCCAACAAACGATCGACGAGCCAATTTCAAACAACTGAACTATATAAGTGTATATATGTATATATATATATAAGATGCAAAAAGCGAAGTAGTCCACATCACGACACTTCTGACTGCGCCCATATACAATATTCATATATATTACAAAACCAAACTGTCAAAAAAATCAATGCTAATTTTGCAATTACCTTCATGACATCTGTCAAAACTTGTAAAATATATCTGGATATACACACAACTAGATCACGATCGAAAAGTTTTGTCTACACTTCTATTCTTGCAACACACACAAATCTCAAATTAGAAAACTTTCGATTATATTGTTGTAAAGTTAGTATATACGTATATTCAAATTACCTGAAAATCTAAATACCTTTAAAAGACTACACAAAAACATTTAAATAAAATCTTAAGAAAAAAAAAAAAAAGATCAAATTGACATAAATTGAAATTTGAGACGACATTAAAAATGTATAATAATGATGATGATCATCGGCATCATGATCATCAATATTCGGATTATATAGTTTTTTTTTATTTAGTTTTTTAATACACAAATTTCGATTTCGATTTATATATATTCAGTTTCTTGTCTTTTTGATCTGTCTTTATAGAGGCAATATTATGATGATTTCCCAAAATGAGACTGAATTTAATTTGGGCACTATAAATAATGACGATGTAATAATATATTATAGAATATATTATTATTTATATTCAGTGTTAAATAAAAATTTTGATGTTGGGTGTAGATCTGTTGTATAGATCAACAACAATTTTATTTTATTTTATTGATTTTCCAATACCTAATTTTGAATGCGACGATGCAATAAAATCGAATGAAAATTGTTATAGGTACATACATTAAATTTATTGTTTACGTACCTATACATAATTAATTTGGAAATTAGTAAAATAAAAATGTTCATAGGGAAATTAAATAAATATATGCATGTGTGGTTGAAGAAAAATATAATTTGTTTAGTGGCCTTTAACAGTGTGACACCTACGGAAAACGTTTTGGTGTGCCAAATAAATCAAAATGCGTTTTATAGTTTTTACCATTTTTTATTCTACACGTTTTGGCTAGTTTTATATTTGTATATATATGTATATATGTAAATGGGACTATAAAATGTTTTAATTTATTATATTTTAGTTTCATGATTAATTTATGCCTTATATAACTATTTTATTAAGACGAAAGGAAATAACGTTCGGGCACATAAATTTAGGGACTCTATACCCATATATCTCTTCAAATCGTGCCAAAATCGTCGCCTTAGATCTATTCTAAACGTGCGGTTCCCATGTATATCGCCACAAATTAAGTATGCACAAAAACTAATAATAAATAAAATATAAAAATCTAATACTTAAAATAAAATAACCTACCGACCGACAACCAAAAAAACAACATAATCCACTTATAAATTCACTAAAAATCAATTCAAATAAATAAATTATTAAAATTAAAAAAAAATGTTTAAGAAGATTCTTAAGATGAAGATCTAGCTGGAATAAGAAGCAGTATAAAAGTAAAAATATTTTTTTCTCACACAACATCTATTTGGTGATTATTATTTAAAATACAAAAAAAAATACCAATTTTAATAAATTTTCGATTTTAATCCAAAAATTTAAAGAACTTAAAAAAGTTGCTTTTTGGTATCAAGTTCTTTTTATAAGATGATACATCGGACGAAAATGAATTGTCGCTCTCTCTCGTTCGAGTCTCGATCGATGTATTATCTTCATGTTAATTTAATCAATTTGTATGCAGTTAGAATTGATCTTTAGATCTTTGATAAATTCACTTTTTTTTTATTAATTTATTATAATTACATTAATTAATATAAATTTGATATGTCTTAATATCAAAACGATATTCTATCATATCGCGAACAAACAAACAAAAAACCAAATCATAAATGATGATCACGTTTTTCTATATACAAATCCCACAATTTATTGACAATTTGGTGTTTTAGTCGCATGTCTGAACGAAATCTAGCAAATTAACAGTTTATTAACGCGAAACTGTTATATTGTTTTATATATGTATATACATAATCATGTGTAATTAATTCATAATAAATGATTCAATTGTTTTTTTTTGCCCATATATTTTATACTATTTTTTGGTAAACGATTAAATTATGTAAATATGTATACAGGAATCCCTCATATTGCGCGTTTTCCCCCGCACAGTACCGTTCATTTTTATTCTCAAAATTATTGTCTTGGTTAATCATGGTTTCCCACCGAAATTTAATTAAGCTAAACGAAAACAGATATTGATGCTCATTTTTTGTTCCATTTTATTGCGAACAGCGCCATACTGATCTAAAGAGGATATACCGAATAATAATTGCAACAATTATTTTAAGTGAATTTATTCACAACACTTTATATATTTTTAATTATACAAAAGGTCATTATATAAATTTTCATGAATTTTAAGAAATTCTGGAATTTTTTTTAGAAAATTTATATAATTCAACAATCAAAAATGCTAGAAAACTGTAATGCAATTTTATCCAATCTCTACTCAATATATTAAAACTTAATGTTATTCTAGTGACTCCAGGATAGCAAATAACATTTTACTCATGAAGCTCTAATCAGTATTTTCTGTATCACAACAAACCCACACTTTGCTAGCTCAATTGGTTGTAATAAATTTGTCCTCCCAAAAATTCAATAATTAATTATCATAAATTAAAACATCTTTCAAGACAGATCAAGACATCGGAAATGAAATCTTAATAAATTTTTATTGTTGGTATATATGTTTATAAAAATTCTCAAACCTCCACACAAATATACTTCCCATCAATCACACGCATTTTACCACATAGCCGCATATAATATTCAAATAAAATATGATAAATTAATTTAAGAATTAAAAATCGAAAAAAATAAAAATTAATTATTTAATTTTTTGAAAGTATTATAAAAGTTTTTTTGTTTATTTAAATAGCTATAAAGCATAAACCATGTAAATACCTATTAATAATTAATCATTAACATGTCTTACTATATAAACTCTTTTAGATAAAAACAATTATAATTTGTATCATGCTGTTTGGTCTTTTCTTTAAGTTTTTGTATAAAAAAAAAATCAAAACTATGAAAAAAACAATTAACTTTTAATTTTTAAATCTTAATATTTTGTTTTTCTCTTTAATATCATGTCGAGTAGTTAAAATAACAAAAAAAATTATCTAACTAAATATATAAATATATATTTATATTGTATTATTATTATTATTTAATAGTTAATTATATTCATGTTATTTATTCATTAATCTTAATATAATTGTCAACATCATCGCGCACACACAATACAAGAGAAGACATTTAAAATACGTTAATTCTAAAGAAATAATTAAAATAAAATAAAAATAAAAATTATAATTAAAATAAAAAAATTAAAGTGTCAAAACATGAGATAAGATTAAACTAAAAATACAAGTAGTATTTATAATAATATAATTATTATTACTGTTATTAAATTGTATATATATGTATGTATAAAATTTAATTTATCTAAATTGTTTCTCTTAATTATAATTTTTAGTATCTTATATTGTGTGTGTGTGTTTGTGATGTACATGTGTATTTTATCAACGGCTTTCATGTTAATAATATTTAACTTTAAAAAACAAAAACAAAATCACAGATTTTATTTTTTATTACTTTGCAATAAAAACTGTGTGTGACGGTGATCAAAATGTGATAAAACGTCTGTGTATATATATATATATATATAGGTATATATATATATATATATATATATATATATATATATATATATATATATATATATATATATATGTATATATATATATATATATATATATATACATATATGTATGTACATTATACATAAACAGACCAAATTCTTACAAACTGGCCTTAACTATTTAAAACATACATATATATGTATATATATATATATATATATATATACATATATATATATATATATATATATATATATATATATATATATATATATATATAAATTTAATTAGAATTATAGACGAGTGTAGTGTTTTACACATTAGATATAATTCGCTAGACCGATGATTACCAATCAATTTTAATTTCGATTTTCCTTATATAGACAAATAAAATTAATAACATTTTTTTTAATTATCTAATTATGTGTTATATTTAAATTAGTTTATTAAAATAATATAATAAAACAAACAAAAAACCAGTTAGTTCTAAATATCGATAGAAATTCAATTAAAAATCGATTTTGTGATTTATTGTCTTAAAAAAAATGTGAAAGATAAGAAATAAGTATTTATGTATAAAAAAAATTTAGATTTGAAAATTTTTTTGGTTAAAATCAATTAAATTTTATATATATCTATATATATATATATATATATATATGTATATATATATATATATATATATATATATATATATATATATATATATATATATATATATATATATATATATATATATATATTTATATATATATATATATATATATATATATATATATATATATATATATATATATATATATATATATATATATATATATATATATATATGTATATATATATAGATAGAGATAACATCTTTTATTTTTGTTTGTAACTTTTAAAGTTTTAAGTAAATAAATTATGGAGAGCGCGTATGCGGGGACATCTATTTTTATAGTATGTATATAGATATATTTAAATTTATCATTATCTTTCAATCAAAATAATGTGTGTTTATAATGTTGGTAGCACACATTTTATTAGAATATTATAAAAACTTATATTCGCGTATATATTAAACGTATATATATATAAACAAATGAATAGCTATAATATGGATTTTTAAAACAAGATGATTAGCGTCAGTAACGATGTGTGAATGTAAATTAACTTTGGGGGCCATTGTTTATATTGATATAAATTATATCGTTACTGTCGGCGATTTTCGATTAGTTAGGCAAATTAATTTTTAAATAATAATTAAAATAAAATAAGTGTCACTATAATCATTCAATCATTTCTATCGATCAATTTATGAAATGTATACTATACTAAAATCTAACAATGTTGTTGTTTTATTTGTTCTTTATTTATTACCTCTATTTTCTCTTTCATACCACAAATCACATATATTTATATGTGATTTGTGCTTTCATACCTTATACTACATATTTTAATCATTATTATTAAACTATAAAATTTACACCAAATTTAAGACATTTTAATATTGCTTAAATTTACGGTTTTCTTTTAATTTTTATTTTTATTTGTTTTAATTTTGATTTAACTCAAATCAAAACATAATTTTTCCCCTCATTCTTTTATTGTTTTCATCGACCGTGCTGCTGCTTTGGTGGACATTTAACATTTTTTCAGACTGTCAACCCACATGTTACAATGGGGCATGCAATTAAAATTGTTACTATTTAAAATTATTACTATTAACAGTCACCATTTTAAAAGATGGCTGTAAATTTGACATTTGGATTTTAGACTGAATAATATACAAAATAATAGTTAATCTCTTGTTTAATAAAACAAGTTGTTTTCTTTTAATTTTATGAAAATCACGTAATCAAAATTAAATTAGTATTGAAAACAATTGGATCCAAAGAGCATGAATGCCTTTGACGAAAAACTGTCACGCGAAAATTGTTCAAATTTAAATTTTATGATGTAACAGGCGAGAAGAAATCAAAGAAACTAACCCGTACTCTCCACCTGCTATTAACATCAACTTATACCATTAAACAGTTGCTATAGTGGAGGTTAGAGACACACAAAATCAACGACTTGCCAAATATATTACCATAAATTTATAAGATGGTACAACTATTTGGTAAATCAAAATTTTGACGTTTCGCCACTTCATTTAAATGCCGTGTGTAATTGCGTGATAAAAGTAGTGAATTTAATTCGTAAAATAACGCTTATATTTGCCTATAAGCAGCCGATATGGGGTAAAAAAACCTTCTTATGTGCATCCACTACGGCGATTAAAGTTCTGCTAAAATAGCCATTGTATATAATAGTTATAGAAATTGGATCCGAAGTTCGCAAATTTTTTATCTACTTATAAACCAACTGCAACACTCAAATGATTTTCAACTGTCAAATTTATGGTAGATTTATCGCACCCGATGCCATCATTGTTAGTTTTGATAACGGATATGGTAATGGTATATAATGGCAGAAAATATGGTAGGTGGAGTGGCTCCAATACCAAGTGCACTCAAAAAAATTTAGCAGTAATTTTTACAAAAAAATTTTGTAAATTTGCTTACAAAGTAATTTTGTAAATTATACCAAAAATTTATAATTTAAGGAAAATCTTTGTAGAATTAAGATAATTTTCTATATATCTGATGAAACTTTATAGATTTTATAATTTATTTTATAAATTTAAATAAAAACAAAATTGGTCGAGAAAATATTAAAATACAAACTATTTTTGTCAATTTTATATCAAATTTGTTATATTTTCAACGATTTTGTCAGTTTTATTTCAAATTTTAATAATGTTCATAAAATTTTAATAAATTGTAAAAAAATGTTGTTAGTTTTAAATAGTAAAATACACGAGAAAAAAAACAGTATACAAATTTTTTTGTAAAATTGACCCAAAAAAATTCGAATTTTTATTAATTGTACAAATAAGAACCGAATAATTATTTAATTCAATATAATTTTTGTATTTCTGATAATTATTATTATTGATTGTATAATAATGTAGTAATCAATTTTACAAATCTTTTGTGTATTTATTATTCAAAATTATACCCAATTTAAAATAATTTCTCCGCCACCTTTTATGCACATATGTATAAATCTTATAACAAGACTTTCGTTTTACCCCGATTTTTTATATCCAAGTTCGACTGCACATATAAGATATCTATGTATGTACATATATAAGTTTACAAATGGATCAGGGATGATATTTACTGATTTAAAAAATATAATATTTTTTGTTTAACTAAATGCGCATTAACACTTTCAAAACTAATCAAATCTTTTTATAGCAACTAATTAAATTTATAATCTGTTTAAAAATTCCTTATTGAATCAATTGTTTGTGATGAAACATACGCGAGTTTTGTATATAAAAACCTAAAACCACAACAATCTGTTGTTCAAAACATAAGATGCATTATTATTAAAGTCCTAAAGATGTGAAAAATATGTACCTAACTTCAATAAACCATAAACGGATTATTGAAATACCCAATACCAAATAAAATCCCAATTGACCGGTTTTAAAACAATAGATCATCTAACACCTTCCGATTTAAATTTTAAAAATATTTCTAGCCATCTGTTTTGTTTATTAATATTATAATAATATATTTATGTTTTGTGTACATAATAATATTATGTATATACATAGATAATGATAAGGCGTGTTTTGTTTATTATATGTATATTTGTACCTATCTTACTCAAAACGAACATGTTTATAGTTTGTACCACATTAAGAATGCCATATATTATGTACTTTCAATTTTACGTTACAGAGGAATGAAACCAGTTTCTTTAAAATTTTTAAAATTTATTGTTTAGGTAATTGATATACATACTTAATTAAGAAATAATTTAATATAGGTTTTAATTAAGAAATGATTTCTTTTAGTTTGTTACATGTTCAATTTCCTATTTTACAATAAAAAATTTCATATAAATCAATAATTTATACCAGTATCAGCTAGATAAGACACAGTATTTACAGAAGAACGTAACATAATGTTAACTATTTTTTATATAATTTTAATCTGAAATGGTTAATTTGGAGCCAATGCGACATCTTGATGAAGAAATAGTTAGTAAACAAAATTATCTATTAAAGCCGGCGAGAAGTTAAGACCTAAGGCATTTTAATCGGGAAGTTATAGAGTCGAATCCGATAGAGGTTAAGTGGTAAATTCAATTCTAATTTTCTATTTAATATCGCACATTAAAATATTATTTTATGTAGTAGCCCATTCTTTTACTAGGACCTGTTGATCTGTATGATGCATCACGTAAGCAAATTTTATAAAAATATTATAGATTATTCAGAATTTTTGTAATATTTATAAAAAAAATTATAATATTGATTGTGGTAGAGTGTTGTATATTGCACAAAAAATTCTTATAAGTAACAGAGATGGTACTTATTTTCACACATGATTTTGTAAAACTTATGAAATAATTTACGGATTTATTGAAATTTTAAGAAAATGACAAAATGATTGTTAATGTTTACACAAATTTTGTAAAACTTACAAAAAGTGTTGTGTTATAACAAAATTTTTTTAAAATTGTCAAACTTATTATGAATTGCAATTTTTTGTTTAAAACAAGATTTACTTTTATTTTAGTGCTGAGTGAATAAACACATAATATAGTTTCGAACGAAAATTGTGTTTTTTTAAAACGTGTTAAAGTGTTTATTTTGGGATGGAATATTTTTTAATTAAAATTGGATTAAGCAAGGAAGTAGTAGCAAAGTACAACATTGCGAAATCATTAGAAGGTAAATTATTTAAAAAATTAGATATTTATTATTTTTATTGAACATAAATAGTAAAAATATTGTGCTGTTTTTAATATAATGATTATGGTTTTTAGAAGCTGATATTGATCTCGAAGCGTTATTACACATTCAAACTGAGCATTGGCAGATTTTTTTTAAAAAGTATCAACTACCAGTTGGTACTCAAATAAAACTACAGCAACAAATCAGCATATGGCAACGATTAAATGTAAGTAATTGATTGTGTTTAAGTGATTTTAGCAATTAAGTTTCATATCAATATATTTATAGGGTTACTATCATCACTAATTAACTTATTTATATTGTGAGTGTTGGTTTTTAAAGTAATTACGTTAGTTAAAAATAATTAGGTTCCAATTATAAATTTAACTATTATAAAAATGTTTTTAATAAGTGATCAATCAATATGAAATGTTTTATATGTAAAATTGACTTTTTATCGCATGAAGCACTAATCCTTCATTTAAATGTTTTTCATGCTCTCAGCAAAAATAGTGAATACGTTTGTTATGAAGACAGTTGTAAAAAATATTTCTCGAATTTAGATAAATTTAGAAGGCACATTAAAAAACATAATCATGAGGATATTTTACATGTTTTACCGAATAAGAAATGTAACACTAGTATTTTACCTATAAACAGGTATCCTAGAGATAATATAATAGATGATCAAAACGAAAATAAAACTATTCCACTTATCCCAGCAAATATTCCGTTCCTTCCTGATTTAACAAACAATAGGAAACAAATTATTGAATGGGCCATAAAATTCGTAGTAAATTTACATAATACCAACAACTTTAATAAGCAAAATGTTATGGATATTCAAAAATCTATAGTTAGTCATATTTGTGAACCAATATCCAAACTCTTACAAACTTTTCTAGATTTAGCTATCGTCAGTACCGAAACTAAATTTGAGTTTCAAGAAATCGTTAAACTTTTAGAAGATCCATTTCAATTAATCAGTTCCAATTATAAACTCAATAAATGGTTACTGAAGAATAATTTAATGTCACCAATACAAGAATTTTCTATAAATGACGAAATTAAGATTGTTTATGATAATGGTAATGAAATATATGGAGAAAGTTTAACGAAAGGTTTGCTTTTGCCGTTACGATTTCAACTAAAAGAGATTTTCGAAAAAAAATTTACGGCAAAACAACTTATTGAAATAAACCAAAATAGGATTTTTTTAGATGAAAATAATATTTCAAATTTCGTAGATGGTAAATTATGGTGTCAGAAATTAGAAAAATTTAGTGATAAAATTTGTGTTCCAATTTTTCTTTATTTCGATGACTTTGAAATAAATAACCCATTGGGGTCACATTCACAATTAATAACCGGTATCTACTTTAAACTACCAATTTTGAGAAACACTTCTAAATTAGATAGTATATTTTTTGTTGGTTTTATAAAATTTAAAATCAGAACATTTTAAGGATTTTGGAAATGATTTGTGCTTACAACATTTGATTAAGGAGATCATATCTCTGGAAAAAGACGGTTTAAAATTAGATTTCCCAGAAGAAACTATTCACATTTATGTAATATTAGGATTGATAATGGGAGATAATTTAGGAGTGAACTACGTTTGCGATTTTAGTAAATCTTTTACTAGTAATTACTTCTGCCGATTCTGTAAAGTTCATAGAAACGAATCACATAGTTGAATGTTTCATTCACTACTTTACACTAATGGTTGGTGATATTGTACCTGAAGATGATGAGGTTTGGGAATTTGTAACTTGTCTTATTAAAATAATAGATATTTTACTATCTCGTTCATTTAATAATGAAAAAATTTGTCTTTTAAGGCAATTAATTAAAGAGCATCATTCCAAGTATATATACCTTTTCAATGACACGCTAAAACCAAAACACCATATATTATTGCATTATCCAAAAATTATCCTTCATTCCGGGCCTCCAATACATTATTGGTGTTTTGGATTAGAAGGTAAACACACCGAGCCAAAAGAATTTGCGAGGTCTACTAATTCACGAAGAAATATATGTTTAACATTAGCCAGGAAGGCTCAAATGAAATTCGCCTACTACCTTATGAACCCCCTTAATCCAGTATGTATTACTTGCAAAAAACACATATTAGAAATAGATTTAGCACATTTGCAAGATAAATTAACTGAAGTCAATTTAGAAGAATTCGTTTGTTATTCGCAAATAACTTATAATGGAACTTTATATAAAAAAGATTTTTATTTATCTATATTTGAAGATGAATTAGAATTATATAGGATTGTTGGAATTTTTGTTAATATCAAAGATGAATTAAATATATTAATTTGGCTTAATCAATTATGTGTTGATGCAATAAATACACATTATTTAGCTTATGAGATATTTAGTCCTAATACAATTATTCAACAAAATATTGTTCGATCTATAAATAAGTTTAGTGGACCTCCTTTAAATTTAACTAAGCCCATTAAAGGAAACAACTTAATTCGTCTCAAAGAATATTTTTAAAAATAATACCAATTTCTAAAACTACATGCGATGTTTAATACGCATTGGAAATACAAAATACATTTAAATGCACATTTCCACCTCATTTGATATACATAAGCGAGGATCATTTGAATTATATTATATACATAGTTCATTTACAATTTCTTTTGTTTGTCATTTCATATTTTCTTATACACCCACTCTTTTTTTAAATATTATATATAACAAATGCTAAAACATTTATCTATCTTACCATTTGTTGTCCCAGTTATGGAACCACCTTCTTTTCGTTTAAATATCCTTTATATATGTTTATTATTAGTAATAATTATCTTCTCGTGAAAAGAGGTAGAATTTACAAAAATACACTGTAATCCTAAATTAATTTTATTTTTTCAAAAGTGTTTTTTAGTTTTTTCTTATATAGTACATAATTTCGGAATATTTATTAAATATAATTTATAACCAAACTTTAAAAATCACACAAAATGGATAAAGAACAATATACTACCATATTGGATTTGGATTTAAATGAACAATTATTAATTAATGAAACAACCGACATCACGAACCAGCTCATACAGCATCCATCACTTTCATCACTTTCTTCAAATCAGTCTCACTCTCAGTCATTAAACAACCACCAACAATCGTTTAACCCATATACGCATCAACAATCATCAAGTAATGCATCACATTCGTTTACAACTGAAATGCAAACAACATCATCCACATCTTCTTTAACTGAATCACAAAGTGAACTTTTAAAATTACTTAATTCTTGGAACTTGGAGGTGATGTTTCCGAAATGTATTGGTAAGCAATAAGCAGAAGCAACTGTTTAATTTGAAATTTTATAGTTTAGATTTAAGTTATGTAATGTATTATTTAATTTTTATTTCAGAATTAGACATGGACATTTCATCATTAAAACATTTAAATGAATTTAAGGTGATATTTTTGGGAAATTTTAGTTTGGGTATTCAAATTAAATTTACCACAGCCTATAACGAATGGATGAACACTGTCTCAGCCACACCATCAACAGTCACCTCAGAAATATCCGACATCGATATTTTAACATCATCAGAAATAAGCGATAATAAATCTATCAATATTATTAAAATGTTAAAAGACACTATAGATGGAGAGTACATATTAACATTTTATAAAACATACAATTTAATAAACGATGGACTTCGAACAATGTTAATCGACATAATTATCAATTATTTAATAAAAAATTACATTAAAATGACTGTTGGACTGGCCGATGAAATTGCCGAGAAAATAATAGCAGTATTCCCAACCGAAAGTAAAGTAAGATTTACAACCGATTTTATCATTATTTTTATATTTTATCATTATTGTTATCATATGTATATTTTAATTTATTCTACAGGTTATTTATTATTTCAAAAACAACGGCAAAGCGCCATTGGGAAAAATTTACTCAAAATATTTTAATAAAATTAGAAAACTACGAAAGGTTGGAATAATGCCAACTAAAAGAGGACATGACGACACACAGGAATCGTTAAATAAATCAAAGGGTATATACTTTATGGTATTGGTTTAATTTTCTATAGCTAATAATTTTATTGTTCCATTTAAATGTACCAGAAATTGAAGAGGACTGCGAAGACAGCTTAAAGGCTTTATCGGACGATAACTGTACGTGGGCAGAAATTGAAATCCACTGGAACAAGACGAGCAAAACAAGGACTGGTTTTATCAATTCTGCAGCCTCAACCGAACAAATTTTGATTAAATGGCCGCAATATAAGAAGCCTTTGGGCTATAAATTGGTATGCGCTTAGCAAAATTGTTCAGTGGAATTAATATTTAATAATTTGCTTATTTTTAAATATTTTCTAAAGATTGAAATAGATTTTAAAAAGAAGTACAGTACTGTCCAAAGCATCGAACCGTCGTTTCCCGAATTCTTATTGAAAATAATACCGATTTTGGAGGAAAAAGTTAAAGGCCAAAGTGATAAGAATTTGCTGTCGGTATTAAAATGCAAAGAGAATTTTAATGAAAGTAAGTGTTTGTTATGAATATTTCTTATTGACAATAATAACTTATTTATATATATATATATATATATATATATATATATATATATATATATATATATATATATATATATATATATATATATATATATATATATATATATATATAGATATTGTATTATTCATATATATATGTATGTACAAATATACCTAGTTATATCTTATAAATATTTTCACAGACGGTCAGGCAGCTACTTTATTTTGTTTAATCCATCATGTTTTGGTACCAACAACCAGAGAGGTCCGGGTAGAAAATCAAAAAAAAGTCCATATAAGATTTAGTGTCCAGGATGCCCAGAAAAGTTTCATTTTAGTTGGAGCAACTGCTGCGGACTTAGAAGAAAAACTAAAATTTCAATTGGAGAAGCAGCAGTCTATTCAGCCATTATTATTACTGACAGGCACTTTGACGAACCCAACTAGTATCGCCATCTATTTTGATGGTATTAAATATAAGTTATTTTCTGTACTTCGGGGAATCGACGTATTATTTGCAATTATTCATTTGTTCAACTTAAAATATCCATTACCATCGCTTATAGTTTGGATGTTTATTCAACATTTTTTTTATAGAGTTAAAACAAAATATGACGTGCATAACACTGCAGTTAAATATTTAATAGAAAAATTAGAAAAACAGTCATAGTCATTAATTATAGTCATCAAATGAATGAATTTACACTTAATGAATTTACAAATCAAAATGAATGAAATGAATAAACACAAAAATTAAACAAATAGAAAATAAATTAATTAATTTTATGTTATGTTATATTTAAGGATTTAAATGTTAAAAAATCTGTGATTGAACATTAAAATTAAAAAAATGAATTTACACTGAAATTAAAATGTTCAAAATTTCTAAAAATAAATAAATTATCAGATATCAGTATATCTATTAAATAAATGTTAAACAATATTTTAAGTTATATTATATTTGACTATGTATTTAAATATTATTAAAATCAAACTGTGATTAAACTGTGACAAACTGAATTAACAATAAATAAAATGAATTAATACTGAAAATAAAATTTTTAATATTTACTGAAATAAATAAATTGTCAAAATTAAAGAATTTGGTTTTGTGTTGCATGTGATGTCTTTTACATTTTCAGGTCAGATAGTTTTGATTGTTATATATATATATATATATATATATATATATATATATATATATATATATATATATATATATATATATATATATATATATATACGTATATATATATATATATATATATATATATATATATATATATATATATATATATATATATATATATATATATATATATATATATATACATACATATATGTATATATATATATATATATATATATATATATATATATATATATATATATATATATATATATATATATATATATATATGTATATAAATCACAAACCCTTTTATAAAGCTAATTAAATACTTTTGTTAAAATTACAAAAATTTCAGTTAAACTGAAAAATCCTTTGAACCAATTACAAAGTCTTTTTTATATTTAACATAAATATTTGAAGAAAGTATTAAAAAAATTTGAAAATTGACAAATTATTTATAATAATTATTTCTTAATTTATCAATTTTACAACGCTCTTTATTATTTTTATTATATTATTTTTAATGTTTACAAAAATTTTGGTAACATTAATAAATGTTTTATTAATTATACTATATTCCTTATTATTTTAATTTTATTTTTTATCATTTTTACAAAAATTTTAACAAATTTACAAACTTTTTGATAACCTTAATAAATATTTTATTAATTTTACAACGGTCTTGATTATTTTTATTTTAATAGTTTTCATTTTTACAAAAATTTTATGAAGGAAAAATAAATATTTTATAAATTTTACAAACTTTGATTATATTTATCAAAATTATTTTAGTTTTCGTACAATTATTTGTTATTAAATTTACAAATATTTTAGTAGATTTGTATATTTTATAAAACATTTTGTGTGTTGTATATTAATAGAAATTTTGTAAAGGTTACCTAGGATTTTATCATTTTGACCTATATTTTTCTTTGAGTGTGTTATACTTTAGCTAAGATTTAAACACAAGTGTTTTCCAGAACCAAACCAGCTTCTCTTTATTTCGGCTCGCATGTTAACATCATAAAATTTAAATTTGACTAATTTTCGCGTGAACTTCAAAATTTAATTTTGATTTTTAGTTAACTATGTTTTAGAATATTGGAAATAAAACTTTTAACGAGATAATATGGATGAACATTGTCTAAATTACAGATGACTTTTTAGAAATTTAAATTATTGCTATTTAACAGCTGTAATAATTTCACTTTTACAGAAAGTAATTATCTCCTGTATAGATTCTGAGATATTTGTTGCAGAGCAACGAAAAATTGATCACACGTGTACACACGTTTCTATGAAATCATGTGATGCACAAACCTCTCTATGGTGCGTATTAGTACCCATTAAATTTAAATAAGAATTCATGAACATTATTGGTATTTAGCCAAAATGCTTATCTCAATTACATTGAAATAACATTTATGGTAAATGCCATCGAATTACTATACAGATTTTATATATCTATATGTATATCGAATTTTATGAGTACTCTCGTACATGGACATACAATTCAAAAAGTACCAAAAACTTTAAATATTTCCATAACAAAAATGACATCCTAAGGCGCCTGCGGCTGGTTTATTTTATACAAAATTCTGTATACGCTGGAAAGTTTCATTAGTTTCCTATATCACTTCACCTGTATTTTGACACACCAAAATTTCTGTTGCGTCCACTTACGTGTGTAATTTTATCCTACATTTACCCACCTAATGCAGATATATGTATGTACGTAACAATATAATATAACAAGAATGTTAATAATCTCAACACTGTGTCCGCAAGATTTTTTTTTATCTATATAGTTTTCGTTCGATTTTAAAAGATTTGATGAAAGATAATTAAGAAAACAAAACGATCAAAATGACAGAAATGATTGATTTTTGTTATTTTTATTTATTTTATTATTTTTTTTTTAAGATGCCAACAAAAAAAATAAATAAATATTATATTTTGTTTTATTATGATTTTACAATATATGTATATACGTAATAAAATAATCTAGAATAACGAAAATAAATAAAATAACAAAAAAATAAATCTACAATAAAAATAGTAAGATAGACAGAACTAAAACAGCTTGAAGGCAGACAAAAGACTTAAATAACTCTTAAAATAAATTGTAAACGAATCATAAAATACAAATATATGTTTATACATAAAAAAAATAGTTTAAAACGCGAACTAAATATAATAAAATAAAATGTTTGTTTTATAAAACTTTAATTGGTACTTTTTTTTTTTTTTTATCAACCAGCAACAACCCAAAATGACTTTATACATATATACGTACGTATATTGAAAAGCCTTAAGACTTAAATTAATTGAGAGTTTTAAAAATGGTCCGGTATATACGCAGAACATTAAAAGACGACGATCTTTTAACTAAATACCTAATTAAAATGTTGATAATGGCATAATTATATGTAATTACATACTGCGCGATTTGCGAAAAACATATACATACACACATATATACTCCTAAATATGATGAGCACATATACAGTTACGACTGATCTGCAGAAGGGTTTAAATTTGAACTTAAGCTCTTAAATTAATTTATATTGAAAACTATGTTTTTAAAATATGTAATTAAAAACTATATAGCTACGTACAGTACAATGTACATATTATAAAATCATAATAATTTAATGTCTCAATAAAAAAAATTAAAATTAAATAAATCAATTTCCGTTTCTGATTAATATTTTATTAGCTCAGACAATAAATTTTTATTTTCGATTTCGGTGTGCGTGCGACGTTTCAACATAAAACCAAAAGTTAGAAATTATGGTTAAATCTAATTGATTAGCAGGCAGATTTTTTGAACGCCGAGTGGTCGGTTGTCATATATAATTATATATATATATATATATATATATATATATATATATATATATATATATATATATATATATATATATATATATATATATATATATATATATATATATATATATGTATATATATATATATATATATATATATATATATATATATATATATATATATATATATATATATATATATATTTATTAGTTGGTTTTGATTTGTATATGATGACCCACAGAGTTTTTTGACAGATTTTGTTTAAATTTTATGATTTAATTAATATTGTGTATATGTCCAAGTTTATTTATGTATATGTAGTTTGTAAATTTTATTTGTTTATTAATTTTATAAGATTTTTTGTGTTTAATAGTTTTATTGTGGCTAAATAAATTAAATTTTGAATAAAACGTGTGCACATTTTTATTTGATGAAATTTGTTGTATTTCTAGTTTAAGTTATATATAAATATAATATATTGAAACATAATAATTATTCGCGAGATTTAATCCAACGTTGGCAATATATTGTTTACTCGTATTAGTTTACTTGATTCTATAACTTTTGTTTTTACCTTACTTTAAGCTGTCTTCAATATCTTCTTTTGAGAATTTCAATTGAATTTTCAACAACAATTTTAACTGAAATTTTGAGTTCTACGGAATAATTTCAAATTTTTTTTTATTTAAATTTAAAAATTTAGAAAATTTAAGCTTCAAAATTTTAATTTTCGGTAATTGTTGATAATTGGTATAACCTCAAAAAATTAATCCAAACATCTGAATGTTTAAAATTTTTATTATACAAATCTTTAAAATTGAAAATTTGTATACATACTAGAATAACAGATATTCATTAGAATTTAAATCTTGAAATCACAAAAATTTTGAAATTTAGATTTTAAAATTTAATATTTCGTACCTGGAATTTTACGAATTTTGAATAAAACTAAAATTTTGCGTTTTTAGAATTGATTATAGTTTGAACTTACAATTTATAGAATTATAGCTTTAGTATTGTATACGTATATTGAATTATATTTGTGGAATAATTAAAATTAAAACATAACACGAAGTGGAATGTCAAATATAAAATTTAGAATTTTTAAATGTTAAGGTATTAAGCTGATTTGAGATTCTTCAGTGAACTTGTTAACTTTTTATATTTGTTTTCATAATTGTTTACATTAAACGTGTCAACAATAGTAGTTTACGTCTATTGTGCCATCGCTCATTTAATCAAATATAATTAAAGACAATCTAAAAAATTATGCAAATATACAATTTTGGTTTAATGATTTTTAATTTAATCTTGTGGTGACGTGAGGTTAGTATAGTAATAAACTATGTACATTACCAAATAGAGACAGTTTTCGTTTGTTTCGTCATTAGAGATAAATTATGCATTACTGATAAAATAAACATATAAATAATTTTCAAAATTATCTCCCAACTTCTAATTGTTGAATTTCATCGAAATCCGTTAAAAACTGAACAATTCTGTTATTTTCATTCACATTTTTTGAATATTTGACATGGACAAATACAAGGGTGAGGGAAGGGGGTTTAATATAGGGTAATTACCCCCCGACTGAAAATTTAATTTGTATATTGTCTTAACATAAAACATTTACGTTAGTTTACGTTAATTTACCCAAATAATTTGTTTCATATAACGTAATATTTTGTTCAATATTATCAACATTTTGGTTAATTTTACAAAAGTTTGTTTCATTTACCGAAATTTTGTGTTCAATGTAAACAAAATTTGTTTTAACTTAATTAAATATTTTGGTTAAAATTATTTTTCTTTTTTAGCTGGTTTTGGTTAAATTAACCAAGTAATTTTCTTGGTAATCATTGGTTATATATAAAAAAAAAAAATTACCAATTTATTGGGATATTTTCTAACTAACCCTTTGGTTGATGCAAAAATAACCATATTTTAAGGTTATATTTGCCCATATTTTTGGTTTATTCTACCCGAATTTTTCTCTGAGTGTATAGTTAAGTTATACAATATAAAAATAACTAAATTTTCAACTTAATTTTACTGAAAGTGAAACCCAATTACAAAATACAAAAATTTTCGTATAATTTGATAAATCAAATCAAAAAATCGTTATATTATTCGATCCAACTCGAATTTTGTAATGTTTTATTTTTGAGGAACTAAATTTTGAAACCACTTAGAAAATTTGGCATTAGCATAATTTTTAAAGTAAACACAATTTTACATCGAAAAAATATAGGATTTACCAATTTTAGTTTAAATGATATTTGTGCGACCACCTAACCTAAAAGTATAATGATTAATTATTCATTTGTAAATGCATTCGATTTTTGATATGTAAATGGTTGTTTGAGAAAATGACAAATTGTTACAAAAGTTTTCAATTGAACAAGAGTGTTAAGGACCGATATTAACCGTGCAATACATTCACGCCGATTATAAATTCACGAGATGCGTATGTGGTGAGAATGGTATAGAAAATGCGTATTGATTTCAACTTATGTGTGTACATAGAAAACATTTCATTTGAAATCTGCCATAAAATATTGAAATGTTTACGGAAAATCAATAAAAACAAAGCGAATGAAAATCGTATCCGTTTTCTATTGTTACTCTGATTTATACAACTTGTTTTAGTTTTTTCTACAGGTAGTTTCAAGATTCCTGCTCATTCTATAATCTGAATGAATTAGACATATGTTTACCAGAACTCTTTTTATACTTTTATTACGTTAACGAAATATATGAATATATACGCGTACCGTTCGTGTAAAATGATACAGAAATAATTCAGCACTGCGGTTGATCTCTCTTTATAAAAAATACAACAAATCAAAATACAAAAACTTTATGAAATAACAGGAAAACAACATTAAATTTGTTAGAACCATTTTGTACCTTCCCACCTCCCCCTCCCCCAAACCTGATGGCTAGATCCGCCCTTGATATCTGATATACTATTCTTAACGATTACTTTGATAAACATTGTTAGTTTCGCAACTATATAGAAAACGCCTTTGTTTTCTCCTAATGTCTTCATTCAACGATTACATAAGATAAAGTACACCTTGAAGCAAGATAGCATGAATTAAATTATTATGATCCAAGCGAGACAAAATAAGTTTCTCTACTATTTTATAGCAGGTTGTTATAGTAAAAATATAATGTGTTAACATATTTGAGGTTTAATTTCTATCTTTTCATAAAGATGAATATCGTCATGTTGTGCCAGAAAAAGCTAATCTTTTTGGGGTGTGTTTCTCGGGTTTCATCTGATGATTTTTCACATGATGAATTTTTTCTTTATCTGGCTTCAATGATTTTTCAATTTAGTATCTCACTATCTTATATGCACTATAAAAAAATTCGTTGAATATGTAAATCAGCCGTAATAAGTTAAACATGTATATAATTTACAAACCCAGAAACCACCTTGATGCATCATTTTTTATTAAAATGCCAATAAACAAATAGAGAATGTTCACAGGAAATTGGATCGCGAATTATTTTCCCACCAAAGATACTTAATCTTATACAGAGTGAAATGTTGATCAAATGAGTATAAAACTAAATTAATAATTTTTGTTAGTAATCTGTTAATGATTTAATTAGACTTTTATAGCGGAAAAACGATAAGCTTAAGGGCTTCAAATGAGAAATTATGAAGTAATGTAATTATACAGATTTGATTTTATATATATATAGTAATTGATTGCGTATATATACCTATATAAAGATCGCGATGATTTTCTTATAGACGACTCGTATAATTGTAGATTGATCATATTTCGCAAACTCTGCAAAATTATTTTATTATACATATATAAGTATATAACCTTGAAATTATTTTGAATAAACCAAATCCGTTTTAAATATTTTTATATAAATACTTTAAAGTGCGAAAGTGTCATAAACAGTATAATCTTCAAGTGTTAAGTCTTTAAGTATATACTCTAAAATGTATCTTGAAAAATTCTATGAATTGACAAAACACTTTTTTGGGATACCTGCCGCAATATATATTCACAAAGTATACCTATATAGTTTAGTACGTTGCTCGTACACAGAAGGATAATAGTTTATTAGAATATGTAATTGACAAGTATCAAAAAATAAAAACCTATTATAAATGTACTAACAGTTGGGGCCCCTAAAGAATACCGGCGTCAGTTTATTGTTAAAATATAATAAAATTTTATTAAGATTTGTAATGCAACAAGAAATACATTTAGTTGAAGTTTTGTTATATATACATAGGTACCCATAATTTTATTATTTGCACTCGTTTACAAGCCCAACAACAAGTTTAATATTTTATAACTATCTTTTATAGAAGAAAGATCATTGTTATGTACCAAAAAGTACTCAAACATGAAAAGGAATACAAAATAAATCAATCGTCTTACAATGCCCATATAAAAAAAATGTGTATACATATATACATACATGCTACAAAATGGTTCTCGAAAGAAATCAGGATATTAATAGAGTTGTATAATTTGAAATAAGGAATTCCATCTGCTGCGTATGTTACTATATATATGCTATCTGATTTTTTGAGCGGCGTGATTGATTGGTATACATAAAACAAAATCATCCTACCTTTACCGATTTCGCCACACGTTAAACCAACATTAACTTCCTTGTTGTCCGCGCCAATAAAAATATATCACATGTCCATTTATAATTATGTCGCATAAACGGAATTTAATCAATTTTAGCAGATATACAAAAAAAACCAAGTCACCTGCATCACTTGTTAATTACCTGAAAATTAAACAAAAAAACAAAATAAAAATAATTGTTTAACACTTTGTTGTTATTGTATTAGTTGAAATTAATTTAATAATTATTTTGTTTATACAAAGTGATTAATAATTTGTTAATTATGTATAATTAATTTGTTATGTATGTATATAAAAATGCCTTTTGGTATTGTATATATTGGAACACAACTATATATATATAGTAAATATTATACTTGCTTCATATTTTCAAACCGGATGAATAATGACATTTCCATTATTAAATCGGCAAACACATAAACTTTATAGCAAAAAAATAAATACGAAACGCTTAATGTGTCGCAATAATAATAAAATTAAAATGATATAATTTATTAATTAATTGCATTTATTGGTTGGAATCTGTTATATTAGATTGATTATTTTAAATTGGTTTAAAATTTCGCAGTTATAGTGTGCGGTATATTTTGAAGTGTGTTAAAGATTCGCGATACAAGATTTATTGATAAATAATTTATACGCGGCGATAATATGGGCAAATCAATCGACTATGCGATTTTATTTGTCGATTTAACTGAAAAACACAGCTTACTGAAACCTGCTCCATTTTATTAAAGTTTTTTCGACGATCGAATTCAAATTAATTTGATATATTGCGTGTACGCATAATCAAAAAATTGTAATATCCAATTCCGCAATCCTCAAAATTTATTCCAATACATTACATTTCGATATACCTAATTAGTTGGATATCCCGATTCGTATATATACAAATCAGAAAAATGTAGATAATCCATTAGCACAACGCGGGCCATTAACAAAATGTTATAAAAATAATTCTCATATGAGTTTTATTAGTATAGAAAAAATCTAATTGGTATATAAAAACTCAGCAATTGCATTTACTGTTTGATGAGTGAGAAAACCTTAAAACTTATAAGAAATGTTAAAAAAAATGTTTTTTTCCATATATGAAAATTCTTAATAGCTTACTGCTAAATTATTTAAAAAATATGTAAAATATTTATTACTTATAACTAAAATAAATAATTAAATTAATTTTATTTATGTTGTGTTGATCCGAACCTATTCCTAATCTACAGTTTAGCTTAACGCAAATTTCAGCGTAAAATTAGGCATCGGATAGGCTCATTTCCCCCGTTTTGTAACTAATTGGTAATTGAGTAACGCTGAGAAATTATGGATTACCGTTGATTTTGAAGAGTTACTGACTTATGGCCGCACAATTTTGAATCATAAAATAAATAAATAAAATGTATTGAGCTTAGTTCATCACATACAGATGAACCGTACAGTTGGTGGTGTGATGATTCGTTCGATAATACAATTACAACTTTGGTATATATCCTTCGAGAATCGCACTTTTTTTTATCGGTTTTTTACTTTGTTGATCAAAATAAGTTAGTTATATATTTCTAAACACTTATAGTTTTTGTCTTACTTAATTAACTAATCATAACTGTTTTACCTTTTTATCATGAGTAGGAAGCAGTTTCGTCAAATTCATGGATTGGTTTCGAATAATTTAATGTCATAATTTTTTCTGTGTTCTAATCGACTAATCGCGATGGTCGATTGGAAACCACAATGGCGTATTTTTACATTAAATTACATTCTTTTTTATGTACGTATGTGCCAACACGTAAAACAAAAATATTTGCTGTTGTTTTGGGACAAATATAAAACAGCTAAATCACTCAATATTTTTTTTGTAGGGAAAACGAAACAACAATTTTAAACCATCTTAACAAACAATTAGTTAGCGCGATTTAGTTTTTTTAATTTTATTAAAACGGTTGGAACTTACAGAGGTTCCGCACTCAATGCCACATAATAAGCCCATGGTGCAAACCTAAGGGATCTATTCTAATTTGCAAAAGCACACTGCAGCCTTAGCAAACTGTAAAAGTTTGAACCAATGAGATGGATAATAACTGATCTACGTTTAAAGATCCGTTCGAGAATACTTGGGATCTGGCTTTCCACACCATGTAAGTCCCAGCCGTTAGAGATGAACCTTGAATCGCCCATGGCCCGTAATAACTGCAACCAGAATTCTGAGTTGGCTCTTTTTTAAGGATAACACATATTTAGTAACCCTCACGTTGGGTTCAATAATGAGCCGTTTTGCCTTTCGACAGCTAGGAGTAGAACGCCACTTCTGTACCAGTTCAGGTAAAGCAAACTTCTTAATAGCGTCCTTACCACCGTTGAAGGATAGAGGAATTGCTGGCTCGCTCAGGACCACAAAATTTACTGCGCGATCCAGGGTTCGCTAAAAAGTCAGCAACCTCATTTCCCACAACGCCACTATGACCAGACACCCACATGACCCTCACACTCGAATTACAGCAAAGGAGATTAATGAAGTGTTTGCACTGTTTGACCTGTTTAGATGTAGTCAAAGGGTTTTTAAGAGTATTGAGCACGGCATTACTATCCGTGCAGATAATAATATCCTTCCATAAATCACTAAACTTAAACGCCTCAATTGCACTATGGATAAGTGCAATTATTTTAGCTTGAAAAACCGTTCAGTGTTTACCCAGACTACCCGAGAATCTGAGCCCATACTTTGGACAAAAGAAACTAAACCCTGCTCTGACTTCTGAACGAGATCCATCCGCAAAAAAAACTATCGACTCAGACAACTGTCTATAGAAATCCTAAGAGAGTCACAGTTCTCTCGAGGGGAAAACGACGGAGAATGAATTGGTAAAGTTAAATTCAGGCAATAGGCTTTCATTCACCATTTCAAAACCAGAATATTTGACTTAACCTTATTAAGAATCTGTCAATGCGCCGAAGGCATTCCATGCCCCAATGCACCTCAGTCGAAACGCAGCAGATCACGCCATACCAAGAATGTATTACTGCAATTCGGGCAAGTATAGAATAGACTCCATAGCAAGAAGGGGAGTAGACGACATAGCACCAGTTATAGCCCTACAGGCTGTCATCTGCAGTCCATCCAGCCTTGCTGCAGAAAACGCCAGTTTAACAACTGGCCACCACATACAACTATGCTGCATACGACAGTAAAGGTAAAACCAGTGATTTGTAGATGAATAATATCAGTTTGGGGGCCAGACCCCAGGAATTTCCAACGGCCCGAATTTCTACATTGCCAAAATATAGCAATGGCTTTTTGTGGCTTATAGTTAAGGTGAAATTTCCAGGAGAGTTTACTATCTGGAATAACACCTAGGTGTTTGACGTGCTCTGTCCTTGTAATTGCTCTACCATAAATAGAGTGGGGACAGATATATTAGCACTGTCTCTACGTCTGGAAAACAGAACCAGATCAAATTTCGAGGGATTGACGTGCAACCACTTTTTCAGACACCAAACTTCCATTATACTAAGGGCATTCTGCATCAGAAGACGTTTAGGTATTTACCAGAAACTTGCCAGCGGTGTAAGCATGTTGCATATTACTGAGTGCAGGGGAGGTAGTTAAATAGTTATCCCTAATAAATCTGTCGATGTTCCTCTCTAAAACATTAAGAAAAGTAGAGGTCAGACTAATGGACCTAAAAGCTTTGGGGTCAGTATAATCGGAGTTGCCAGCTTTAGGTATGAAAACTACTCTACTCCTCTTCCAGGATCTTGATACAGTACTAAAAGCAATGCTAGCCTGGCACAGATTGAGCAAGTGAGTATGGATGGGTAGAAAACCATGCTGCAATTCAGCAGGGAAAACGCCGTCAGACCAATCGATTTGAACGGTGCAACGAGAAAACACTTCAGTGTAGAACATTAGTAGTGATCAGTCTACGGGCTAAGTTCCAATCCGGAGTACCGACAAAAATGTCAGGAGTCTCGGAGGCAACTCCACCCGAATCAACAGTGTCACACCCAGCAAAGTGGACAGACAACAGTAGCTCACCAACTTCTCGCCTGCAGGAGGTGAGTTTCCCGGAAGGTAGGCGAAGACTATCAAGTTTACAAGTATCATTCTTAGCCGGAGTTTTGTTAAGTCTAGCGAGAATAGATCAGCTATCAATTTCCTCACAAAAGATTTTCCACGTAGCCCTCTGCACGGATCTTAGGCTTTTTTTGAGGCTTTTTGATCTACCAAAAATCGATTCCAATCAGAAATGAGATTCGTATTTTTGGTTTTATTTTTAGTTTTACGCACACTCTTCCTTAACTTTTTAAGTTCAGAACACCAGAAGGGTTTGTTAAGCTTCTTCTGGTTGTAAATAAGAGAGCACGACTTTTCAAAAGCAGTCGAGATCGCTTTCGTTAGTGCAGTTGCCTACAAATCGAGATCTGTGATAGATCTAATCTGATTAGGCAAATCTAGTAGTGAAACGAGCTCAGAGGAGAATGAATCCCAATTTGTAAGTTTCCTATTACGATATGGTTTATCCGCGGGTGGTCTTTTAAAGTTAATATTAAAAGAGATGTACCTATGATAAGAGATGAGAATATCATCCGTCACTCTCCAATTTAGAATCAAGTCAACGATGGTCATAGAGCACAAACTAATATCAATCACTTCTTTACGAACCAAGTTATGATAAGAGTTGGCTCACAACCAACATTGAGAATCTCTAACTCAGAGGAGTAAATATATAAAGTTGAACAGTGAGGAGTCTCTATTGTTGGTATTCGAATTACCCCAAATGTTATGATGAGCATTAGCGTCACAACCAATCACGAGAGGTAGATTGTTGACCCTACACCATATTACAAGATTCACCAGTTCCTCTGAAGGAGGGGTCGAGGTGGAATCATAAGGTAAAATATAGTAGACAAAATTCAAATGACGAGTATACATATATGGCACTATTCTGTTGGTCTTAATTTTTATTCATGCCACTTTTGTATTGATAACATTTTTACAAATTATTTAGTTTATCTTATTTATTTATCTGGGTATATAATAATGAATCCATCAATTTTTTAAAAATGGCATATTGAAATTGAAAATTTTTTAAATTCAATCTTTATTGTGTTACTTTTATACTTGGTGCGAAGCTTCAGACAAAATATTTAGGTATCTTGGGATCAACTATTTAATCATGAATGTGAAAATGAAATTGTGTGTTGTTTAATTATTGTTCCAAAGTGAGTTCTATAAGTATTAAAGCCGTATTTTAATGAGACATTTACAACAAAACTTGCACTAAATAATTCCGCAGAAGAATTAAATAATTCCAAATAATTTAGAATTGTTTATTTCTTAGTCCTAATTTAAGTTACATTATTAATTAGTTATGATGCCAGACAACAGATGCCGCCATATTATTTTATGTTAAAACAAATAAAACAAAAACCTTATAGCTCCGCAAATATTTTTTAGGCTACAAATCCTATTTAGTTAAAACTTTTTTAAAATTTATCAATTTTGTTTCTTGGAATAGCTATAAGCATAACCATAATGAGATAATGGTTCGAGATCTAAAGATTTAAGTGCTAGATTTTTTAAATTTGTTAAATGTGTTTGCTATTAAAGGACTGGCTGGAGAACCCGCATAATAGAAAGACAAAAAATTGTGTCACTCTTTAAAGTAAATTTATCTCATTCGTAAGTTTTTGAATAGAACAGAGACTGTTTTGTGAATAGCATGGAATATGATCATATTTCAATAATTGATCTCTCAAGCCCCCAGCGCTCTGGTGTCTTTTCGTAATATTTGCCTCAGAAAGATGATATTTTTTTCATTAGTTTTTTATTTAAGTTATACCGAATAGTGAGTACTGATATTTAATTTTATGTTAAATCCAAATCGTGATAACAATCAATTTGGCAATACTACGATATGTGTATTTGAAGCATTCTATGTAGTATTGAGGGTGCTATTTTATTATTACGAATTATATATCGCATCTAAAACTGCACGCGTTTAAATAATAATTAAATAATTTCTAAGAAACAAAAATAAATTTAAATAATAAAACTTAGTAAAAAAAAATTCGCGCGCAGAAGCTAAAATATGGTAAATTTACCAGCGCACATAAATAAATAAAAAAATTTGCACTAAAATTTAAATATTATTATTTTGTTGTTGTATTTTGAAATAAATGCAATTTGTTAAAATTTAACTTTTCAGGTTCACTTATAATTAATTTTATTTATATTTTTATTATTTTTTTTATTTTTATTTTTTTTGTTCCGAGCAAAATGTGTTAACCGCACATTGGAAATAAATATAAAATAAATAAATAAAACGTTGTAGGTGGGCCTTCTTTTATACATGTTTAAACATTTAATTAGTTATAATATTTTTTCGTTGAAATACCAATAAATATTTAAGACGGGGTGTCTGAGTCAGTAGGTTAGGCTACTGATTTTTAATTTTTTGGTTAATTCAATAAACTGAATTTTTAAAAATGTCATTTATGTATGTATATACATATACATACGTTACATACTCGAGATATATAAATTTTGCTAAAGCGACAGGTCTGTTATGTTATACAGAAACAAAAGGTATAGTGGGCGCGAAAATTATAATTTGTTGCATATAATTAAATTAATTGGTTCGTAAATAAATTTTATTAGTTTAATTTTATAAAGCTTAGCTCAAACTATACGACTTATGTCGAGTTGCAGCTTATATATTTACTTATGTACGTTAATTTAATACTTGTTAAATGGATATTAGTTTGAATTACATAAATTAATTGTTTTTATGATATTGATATGTTCTTAACTCATAATGCGAAATATGCGGACTTAATTAAAATTATTATATATATTTATGCTTATTACGTGCGACCTGTCTAAATATTGTAGTGTATATTTGCAAATATTTTCTTATCAATCGTAGGTCAATTTTCTATAGTTTATCAAAATTTTAATTTGTAATCTTTTACTGTACCTACTATTGGTTTAACTGTCTTCTTAGTACATATGAATGTTACATACATTTGGAGATTTCAAAATATTCAGGCTTACCAGTCTGCTCAATGTTACATAAATACATTAAAAAAATTACAAATTCTGCTTTATCAACAGCGTCTTCTACCAAACGTAAAAACTTAAATTAAAGAGTAATATAGTATGTATATAGGTATATACCGTCATCGATGATTTGTCCCGACGGCATGTGAAATTTCCTCAAATACACAGATTCGAAAAGTGTAGTGTAGAGAGTTCAAGGTTATCATATACGAGGAGATAGAATTAGAAGAGGTTAGGAATATTATGTTTCAACAGCGCTGTCTAGAGCAGTGCAAAATCACACATATCTCACAGATGTGTGTTTGGGATAGAACTCGTATTAATTGTTAATCCTAGATTGCAATATTGCAAGTAGGACAGCTTGTTATAGGGCAATATTGTAATGATTTTTATATAGGTTAAAGGCATATGTTAGTAAAGTCGTATTAATAATAATTTTATTATTATACGATAATATTAACGATAATTTGTGTAGAAAAGGAAATTGACATTTTTAAAAATACGATATTTTACCTGTGGAATAATTAAGTCCAGGGAATTTAATATTACTGAGTATTGATCTTGCGCTCGGCCTATGCTGCGGATGAACTGTCCATTAAAATATGTAGTTCAACATAGAATTAAAATCTAAATTAAATTTTGAAATACTAAAATGACCTTCCGGCATCATTTTTTTCGAGTGTCATGATGAAATTTTAAAATTCCTCTAAAATTACTTTATTAAGCCCCCAATGTCACAAGTAAATTATTTGCTATTCGGAAAAATGATTACTTGAGTAATGTAACCACGTAAATTTTAATTTAACAATTTTTTCTATTTTACACGAAACAATTTCTATCAACATTTTGGAAGCGCCAATAAAAGCTAGGACGGTTTTAATGATTTTAATTAATACTATAAATAAAAATTGAGGTGCAAGTCGTTTATATCTTCATATAAAAATTGTTTATTTGCGTTCCGATCGAGAATATGCCCCTTAATGTAATTAAAGCATATTCACAAACCCATGTTGTATTAAAGATACTGAATAATCTTTCTATGGCTAAATCTAGCACTATAAAAATTGATTATGTACTTTGATTACGCGTTCACATTGTAAATTCACTAGACACCAATTATCCTGATTGTGAAGCAGAATATTTGGTTTCATATAATGATTCAATATAAACGGCCATCGGAGCAATCATTCCTATTTATAGAGAATAGGAATGATTGCTCCGATGGCCACAGTATTAAGGAACAAGTACCCTATGGATTGGACAATGTTGCTCTACATTTTGCACAAAACCCCGTACAATGGCAATCAGGTATAGTTCAAAGGACAACTACATTATAGTACTCGTAATAACTTCTTAATAACAAAACTAACTAACACCATCATTCACCATGAGAGAATGTTGCCAACTAGTGATCAAATAATAAAAAGATATACAAGAAGTAATTAAATACCAAGTATCTATATCGGTGTGTAAGGCGCACAACTTCGATCGAGTCGCAATTAATTTATATGAAAAAACTAACGACGTGCGACACAAGTTTTTCTTTTAGTATTAATTGTCTTGACTTTTTAGGTTTTATTTGTAACTCTAAAATGTTGGTAGCAAGCTGTTCATGACATTTTACATACACTACTCCAAAAACAAATAAAAATTCGAAAACTATAAATTTTAAATTCATATTTGCATGGTAGACTTAATCGAGCAGTATTATTGAATAGCAAATGATTTACTTGCGACCCGATGGAGGATATACCCTTAAACTGACAAGTATATATAGTTCGAAATGCCGCATATGACATCTGACCTATAGTTATAATAAGTTTTCAATTTGCCCGCGGTTAACCGGGTTTCATCCCAATTTTTTACCATTTATCGGTAAATGAAAATTTCGAAAAATGTGCGGTTCCTATAGTATATACAAACTTATATAAACACAGGAATTTTTATTGTTCATCCTCATATTCAAACACTCTCACCAACTTTTGAAATTTAATTTATCAGTTCACCAAAGCCCTCATTCAAAGCAGGTTCATTCCGCAGACAAATATCAAATGGAAATAGATTTGTTATTTTTCATCTTATAAATTCCCATTGCTATTATTCTCGAAAATTAAAATTTTAAACGGCAACCATCGAAATCGTCTTGATGGTCGAGCAACTGGAAAATGCTGAGACAAAATACTCATTGGAAACGTGTCTGGATATTTTTCAGATAAAATTGAAACAAAATCCAATGAAATTTATAAGTTGCAAAAAAAGGCTGCTCATCACACTGCTTTATATAGAGATAGAGAGTCTAATTGAAAAAATGATGTGATTCAATATTTGACGGGATCGATATTTTTGAAAGAGAATGTTAAATCAACAATTTTGTTGGACGCTATATATTTGTACTTAAGTGATCAAAATTCAAGGTTTGCAAATATTTCAGACTACGAAACAAATTCAAAACATGATAAAACTTTAGAGTTCGAATGTTATACAAATTAATTTCCAGTCATTCTAATCAAATTTCTTAATATCAAATAAAATTAGGAAATAAATTTTAAATTGAATACATTGATAAATTATCAGATTTTGAATATACATTTCATAATTTAAAGGCTTGGAGACCAGTAGATAATATAGTGATTTATAGGTCACGACTCACGATGGATTATTGGAGTAGAATTTTAATATTGGATGTTAAAATCGAAAAATGAAATACAACTGATATACGCATATATAAATTTTTCATCAACCTTTTCATAACGAAAAATTGTCTTACTCACTAATAGACAATTGTTTGTGTGTTTTACTATGTGAGCCCTTAGCAAGGCCGACTAAAATTTATACTATAATTTATAAATTATTTTGCCTAGCTTGCCCGCGCCTAATGTTGGCTATGTTAAATAATTCACACCAAGTTACATTTAGTTATTGTGTTAAAGTTGAATTGTAATTATTATTAAAGAGGCTATTTAATGTTCACTCATTTTAATAGCCGTATATACATACCCAAAACCAGTTAAATATTAAACATTATACGCTTAAAACCTTTTGATGCGATACGCCTATTAAACCATATAGACCCACATTTTATATATATACAAACGATTAACTTGAATAAACCTCCCTTCAAACTAAAACACATTATATACGAGTGTGTATAACGCAGCTTTGTGCAATTTTTTTCAAATTTAAAAGTAATAAATTTTTCGTTCAACATTTTACATACATAAATACATATATGTACAACAAAAAGGAACAATCGAACAATATCCTTTTGACATTACAAAAAAAAAAAATAAATAAATTCACCACGAAAAAGGTATTCGTTTGCAATTTTTATCCTCTCTTGACTTTTCATATAAACATTGTAACGATGCGACGATCATCACATGATGATACATAAGAGTATAATGAATGAGAAAACGATTTTTTTTTAAAATACATTTTTCATCCAGGGAATACACAAATACAAAACCAGGACCAGGTGATTTGTACATTTTTTTTTTGTGAAATTTTATTTTGAGCACGGGACAAACGCACAAAAATGTTTTATTGTTTTGGTTTATTTTTAACTTTATCGTTTTTGATGGGCACTTCAAATGCACAATACAATACCTATATATATATATGTATATACACATATTATATATAAGAGGGCCTAAGAACATTATAAGAACACAAATAAAGTTAAAACCACAGGAGATGTTATTGTTTATTCAATTTACCAAAAAAACAGTTGTAAATTTTTACAAAAACCAATTTTGAATATATAACAAGACATAAACTTAAAAAGGACGATATTTTTGAGGTTTGAGCGGGTAAATTAGAAATGTGTTAGGGGTTAGTTATATGTATATATATAGTTTTGTATTAATATTGATGGGCTGAAGAGGAATTATTGTTACAAATTAATAAAGCGGCGCGGTTAAACCATTTCATTTATCTGCAAATATCATGTTATACCAATAAATCAATAACAAATATTATATTTGTTGTTGTAAAACTTAAAACTTTCAAATCCAAGTCATCCCAAAAAATAAAAATAAAAACAAAAACACCGAACCGAATATTTAATGCGACATTAAATCTTTTTATATGATCCGATTAAACAAAATGTATATACAGATATGAATTTAAAATGTATGTACATGTATATATATACCAAATCCTTTTATTTAATACGTCTTGTATTATTTTAACGTTCCGTATTTCTTTTAAATATATAAAAATTTTAAAGGAGTAATATCATCGTATGTAAATGTAACTTATTTGTTACGAGATGAGATTTAAATTTATTCAAATTGTTTGAACATGATGATAATCTATATTGTACGAGTATACGAGTATAAATTTTGAAAGATCTTCAACTCTGGTAAACTATTGAGTGATATATAAGACAGGTTGGAGATTTATTTTTATAGATTTTAGTCGACTAGGCGTCTTATCACACATTTCAATTTAGCGTTATATCAAAGTATATCGTGCGGCAATATAATACAATGTGTAAAATACCTTTAATCCTCAATTAGTAAGCCGCATCAACATTTCGATGGAAGATATCAATTTTCTTAATTGTTTTCTATTTAATGGCAGGGATAAATATAAAAATTTTAATTTCTTTTTAAATTTTATTGCGTCTCATTTATATAGTTATATATACATCATATATAGGCACGTGTCATTACGATCCGTGCGGACATTATATATTAAATATGGTTTGTTTAAATCTAAAATACGATCATATAATAGTGATTAAGAATACGGTTGCAGTTTTTCGACATGTTTATTTTCCGACGGAATGTGGACATATGTATATACATATAAACATAAGTATAGTAGGAAAAATCTTAAATATTTTAAAACATCTCAATAAAACTGTCATAGATTTATTATTTTATCAAACACTTAGTACATAAAGAAAAAAAATTTTTAAATTTCCACTTCTTTATAAACCATACAGTAAGGTCACAATCTTAAAACAAAAAAAATAAAGATCTATAAAAAATTTCAAGCGGTTTCTCTGTATGAAAAAAATCTTGTTTTTGTTTTTCTTTTCGTTTTTTTTTTTAAACTTTAAAACTTCAGTAAACAAAATTCTTATCAAGGAACTCAACAACACACAGCGCATGACAAAAACAACAAAAACAAATATAAAATTTTTACTTTATTGTTTTTAATCCTGATTAATCCATCAAGAATTTTTTTTTTGAAGAAATACACACACATAAGTATATATAACAAAATAAGATAAGAAGAAAACCATAAATATATACATAAGAAAAAAATGGTCACTCGATTGCGATTTGACAACATTTTAAGAGATGATATAAGACAAATTATGAATTGTACCACAAAATGTGGTCGTAATAAGATGTTTGATTTTTATTTTTATTGATATACAATAAAAAATAAATGTATATATAGAAGAAGAACTTTGGTTGGTTTCTTATATAATACAAGATAACACTTTAATAGTGATTTTATATATCTTGTGTATATACATATATAGTTTTAGATTTATGGATTAAATTTATTGAGTTTTATAAAAATTTTGTTGGTTAGTTTAGTTTCGTTTGGTTTATTGCTATTTTATCAGGAGTATTTCATTTAAAAGTAAAGATTGGATGTGATATCATCATAAGTGTTTATACTTCGAAGATTTTTAAGACTATATACAACTAGATTATAAAAAAAAAAATTTCCTGCATTAAAAAATTATCACAGACAACCGATTATTTATCACTAAACATCACACATTTAATTTTAAGGCTACCGCTTAGAAAACAAAACTGTCTCAAGAAACCATAAATTGTTTCAAAGTTTAATAATTATTTTTATAAATTTATTAATTATATATATAGATATAGTTTATACAATTTTGCGATCGCTAATCTCATTGTTATGAGGTAAACATCTAAATAGTGGTGGATTAGTTTATTATTCGGGCGATTAGTCACTAATCCCCATAAAAAAAACGCGATAATATACAAACATGAATATTTTATATCTACATCAGTAAGCTAATCGAGAAACACTAATCCCTCGTCCATATATAGTTTTTATATATAGTATTATACTTACTAGAAAATTAAGTTCGTTAGAAAAGTTATAAATTATTATGTTTCCATAATTTATCTCTAGAAATTTAGAATTTCATTGTAATCTGTTCACAAAATTAGTTTTATCTGTCACATAAACTGTTTTCCGAAGTTCAGTGCTTCGAAAAAGTTGCAGGAATGTGGTAAATAAACTATAGGTTTTAAGCTAAAGAATAGTTCAAATTGAATCGGGAATCACATAGCATAAATTGTAAGTCTACATTATTTGCAATTATTTCAGTTATAATTATCCAATGTGTCGATAAAATCTGTTATAAAATTTTATCGGCACTCGCAAAAGAACGGTATATGTATATCACTATATATAGTTACTTTCTTTATACCGTGAAGAGAACAGTTCGCACAAAAATCGGAAAAAGCCGCACACAAAAATCAAAAACATGGCACAACTGGTGGAAATCTTTACAAGACGGTTATAACTTTTATTAAAAATATTCGGGGGGCACTGACAATGACCGTGCCATAAAAACACTATTCGAGTTAAAGAAGGCTATATATAAGAGCTGCCGCTCACAATGGTAAAAAACATTCGAGTTCAGGAAGGCTATAAGATAAAAATCCAAATCGTTCAGATAACCAACACTTATTCGCTAAAAAATGTGCCAGACTGATGACCCAAATTTTCACAAAATTTAGTGAATGTGTTTTGATGGATGACGAAACGTACGTGAAATTACCAAAAACCGTATGGCAATGCTCCTGCTAAGTATATAAGCACTTGAAGTTAGATAGATTTGCAAAAAATATTTTAAGCAGTAAAGTTTTTAGAATTTATCTAGTTCACACGACTCTAAAGAAGCAATAAATTGAGATTAATCAAATTGATATTATCTTAAAGAAGCTAAGTGCGCACAGATTTTCTACCTGTCGAAAAATATTGGACTATAGTGAAAAGAGTACTGAAGAAGAGTGAGGGATCCGTTAATAGAACCATTTTGGTGCCAAAGACACACGGGAAGTTGTATCAGAAACAGAGCAATTGTGTTCGTTTAATGCAATAAAGAATTTTTAATTAAAGCTATTGGTTGTTTTATTTCTATATATTTTTGAAAGTTATACATAATGAGTGCGATTCAACTATAGAGATGATTTGCCGGAACTGCGATTAAGATGGTCAATTTTGAAAGCCCAATTTTGATGACGCTTCCAATGTTGGCTTCCAATGTATCAAGTGTAGCTGGTTTATCCACATATATAGACTTTGGACTTAATGTAGCACCATAGAAAAAATTCTAGAGATGTAGTATATCACACGACCTATAGACAGCCAATTTATCGATCCGAAGCGTGACATGAACTGCTCACCAATATGTTTTCTCAATAAGTGCATTGTTTCCCGAGCTGTATGGCAAGTAAAGCTGTCTGTATGGAACTAAATGTCGTCGTAAAAACGGCATATGTTCCGGCCGTCTTCATTTGCGAAGGAATTTAAACCGACGATTTCACAGGCCCATAAACCACACCAAACCGTCTATTTTGTCATGTGTCATCCAATATTCTAGAGTCATACTTTTCAATGGTACTCCAAATAGTGGTCTCGATAGACTAATTATGTCAACCATAACTTGGTCCTAAGCGCACGAAACACATTCGTATAGATTGTTGGTATTATTTTAATTGTCGACGTTTACAAAAAACATTGCCAAGTAATCTACGTAATATTTTACGTGTCAACAACCGCGTATATTACATGTCGTAATCTACCTCGCTCATCCCTTGCCCTGCAAATATGTAAGAAACCCTTTTTTTAAAGTTATCGTGCACATAAAACTAATCATAACCATCTCTTCGTAAAACATGGTTTGTACAAACATTTTTACATTTTCGTTTATAAAATAAATTAAAAGATTATTAAATATACGAATTGATTTCCAGCAGAGATTTCAAGAGTAGGATTTCTCGGGATTGATCACAGAAATTCCCGGGATAGTTTTAAATGAACATTAAATAATTATATGGTTTTGTGTCAAAGGGCGCTTCTTTCAGTTATATGTCAACTATATGTATCACACAGCATACTAGTAATTTTAAACTAATAAATAAATTTAATGATTTAAAATAAATTTAATATAATTTATTTAAAAATTTCAATTAATTTATGTAATTTCAGCCTAGAGAAAATATTAAAAGGTAGTGGCTTATGTGAGACATAATCCAGAGTAAGCAACATACCGTAGCCAAAACGATACATATATGTATACCACAATCAACAATAATATTAAACAAAAATACTAAAATTTCTCGATATCAAATGTTAGTCGACCATTTCAAGAACACACATAGTAAAGCGCACAAAAAATTATCATGCATCAGTGTCTCAGAATTTTTCGTGTATTTTACCTTGCAAAAGCTAGGCAAAGTCAACTAAAATTCGGTATTAAAATTTCAGCTTTATAAAACTTAAATAATAATAATAAATGAAGACACCAAATTTGAATCAACCTTTTCATGCACTCATATCATTTAGAAACCCGCGAAAAATTATCTTGCATCACAACTATAGATAGATAGATAGAATAGAATTTTTAGATAGATAGAATTTTTCATGTATTTTATACTATTTGTGAGTGCATGTAATTTATGAAGACTAATGTTTGCTTGATGTCGATGGATTTATGTTTTGGTAAATAAATTTTTCATGGATGTCGGATTAAATGTTTTATCAATCAAAAAATACAATAAAATTGGATTTACAATTTTTTAACTTGAAAAAAAATTAACTTAAACAATAATACTGTGTAGAGTTAAAAGCATTTTGTATTCTTCATTGGAAGAGATATATAGTTTTTTTTATATGTAACCCATGATCTGTAGTTATGCCACTGTCTTTTGGGTATAGCTTAAGCAAAGAGTATACAGAATCCCGATTATGTAAATTCCGGAAATAAATGGTTATAATGGGTTCGACCAATCACATTGTAAAAATCTCAAATTCAATTGATCTATTTCAATAGTTTACTAATTGTATTTTATATTTTTGTACGACAGTGATAGCAAATTTTCTGAATTTGTCGTGCAGTTCGAATTTATTCGAAAATCAAATTAAAATGACAAAAACTGCTAGTCGAGTAAATGTTCGAAATGGTGCGACACATTATATAGCTTCACATTTCTTCATTTTTCTAACATATCCTCCAATGTAGTTTGATACACTTTTTATTATGATAATATCTTTTAATTATCCCCGCATAAGAAAAGCTCGAGGGACATTAGATTAAGCGAATATGTTTATGGATGTACCTACATTTCTTGGGTATGAATGCCATACCAGATATTGACACTCCATATATACAAATTGTTTTTGAGGTAAAGTAATTCAATGGGGATTCACATTTCAGCACATTTTACCTCGTTTTCACCTATTCTGTATCACCATGTATAATGTAACAAATATAGGCCTTCTTAGAATACGTACTTTTCGAGATATTTGCCAAAATCACTCTACTAAATGGGCTACCCGGAATAATACAAATTTAAAGATTTGAAAATTGGCTTATAGTTCAATGCACGCGTCCAATATTATTTTCAGTGTGCGGTCACATTAAAAAGTTTCAAAATTTGTGTTAGCCGCAAATTTAAAAAAATTGTCTAAAATAAGCGTCTTTTTCATATACTGGTTCAGTAATGGTAAATGTGTGAAATTTTTGGGTTTGATTTCTGACATTAACACATTTATATAATACCGATACAAAATTTCGCACATACATTGCCAAATGTATGTGCGAAATTAAAATTTGAAAATTTGACAAAGACATGCGGGTGAAGTTAGACCTAAATTAAAACTTAATAAAATAATAGTTTTTACTTAGTACAAACTTCACACGCCATTGATGAAATTACGCGTTTTGTGAAGTTTACACTAAAACTAAATATTTGTGAATCATTAGTCAAATAGTATAGTGTATTATAAAACACAGTCATCATTTAGTCAATTAATAAAAGATTTAAAAAGTAACATTGAATAATTAATTTACTTCCTTAAAAAATTCTTAAGATAGGCAATTTCTTAAGAAAATTGCCCATAAGAAAGCCATTAGCTTTTCAAATGGTTCGGCATGATTGTAGTGATAGTTCAGGTCTATCGAAAAATCATAGTGAGATTTGTGATAAATATTAAAAATCTTAAAATATGCAATTTCTTAAGAAAATAATTTAATGTTCGTTTTTGTTGGTTTAATTCTATAATTTAGGATAAACTTCACAAGCGTATAAAGACGCGTTTTCGAAATGACTACCAATTTGAGTTTGGCCAAATAAGATGTACTTTCAAATTCGTTTTGAATTTTATTAGAATTAGGCTCCTATTACACTCAACGGTATAGGATATAAACCAAATTTAATTTTAAAATGATTCTGCCTTCAAACTTTATTCCGATTCTTTAATTATTTTTTAAAATAAGTTTCTTATATCTTTCAAAGTCTATTCAAACTTAACTAGGACTTTGTTATATTGTATCGTATAAGTTTAGCTGATTACCACCCCGTGAACAATTATTTAACATAAAATTTTAGGTCAAGATTATCTATACACAATTTTTGATATACATTTTTAGAATATAGGTCGTAGTGGCCGAATTATAACGCCATAATATGGCAGACCGCATTGAGAGCGGTGCTGAATTTGATGCACGTTCCAAATTCAATTAATTTTTGGTTAAGCGCTGCTCGCTAATTTTAATTACTATGCAACTTAAACACAAAGTGGTTGAATAGAATATCATGTAAAAGAATGCCTGCCATGTCCCGTAAACTGAACACTAAAGTAAATTGTGATATGAAGCAAGGGAAATTTGGAACTATCTAATAATTATTTATCTAATAATTGAATAATTTCAATTTGAATTGAAGAATTTTTAGTCTGGGTATTGAAATTTAGCTTCTAAAAATTACAATCTGAGGATATAAGAAATTTGAATTTTTAGATGGATTGAATTTGTTATTTAATACAATCGAATTCAATTGGAAAAAAAGATAATTTTAATTTATAAATAAAGGTGATTTTGATTTGTAAAACTTAAAAATCTTTATTAAAATCATATAGGATTGTTTCAATTTTATAATTGTATTCCAAAAATAGTTGATTTCAATAAAGAATTATCACTTGTGTCTGTGTTCAGTTTTCAAATTTTAGACATACTATTTAAGACATCTGCCTATATACCACATTTAGGACAAATTTTTTTTATAACACTCGTTGCTTGCGAGTCTGAGTGCTTAATTAAATGATCGAGACATCTTCATTATCGATAGTTAATTTTTTTGATAGAGCTTGACATGAATATACAATTATATATAATATTCGAATATATATATTATAGTATCTGATTTAAAATTTTCAACTGGAATTTATTTCACGGTCAACATATGTAGTATAAGCCGAATCTTTTTGAATTCACACTCCGCGGCAACAGAGTTGAATTAAACGTATAAACCAAAGTATTGAAGGCAAAGTGCACGCGGACAAAATCAACATAAATAGCAATAATATTATTACGTATCATTAAGTTTACGTTGCTCATTTCGAAATGAGTACTCCATAAAATGTTCTCACAATTCTTGTCCATATAGTTTCTTCAATCCATAACCAATTCACATTTAAAAAAAAAAAAACAAACGTATATATATATATATATTATCCATTATTTAGTTGTCCCATCCAACAACAACTTATATATAAAAACAACAAAAAGCACAAAACAACCCATTCGATAATCCAATTCAATTGCTTCTTTTTTTTTTTTTATTACATAAAGATTTCAGAATTTTCTTGTTACGTCTTATAGACTTCAAAAAAATATTAAAATATTTTGATTTTCTTATCAAAATAAAAAAAAAATCTCAAGTGAATTCTTAAAATGAATATTAATTTTTTTAAGGTATATCATTTCAGAGATCTCATCATCATCTTAACATGTATCTTTATTTATATGCACGTTATATACGTTAAGAAAATATTAACGTAAGAATATATGTTGTATGTATATATATACATATACATATATAGAAAGAATAACACGAAGAAGAAGAAACAAATTCAATTGAATATTTAAAGTATTTCTCAAATCATATAATAATAATTTCAATGACTTTCTTTCTTGTGAATGGGTTGTGATATCTTATGGCTCATCTTAAGATTTTTGTGTTGTGTTATGTGTTCTTGTCGGAAGATTATTTTTTGATCTTAATTTTTTTTTTTTCAAATATAAATAAATTGTTTATTTAATACATTGAACAATTTATTTTTTTTGTGATCGAAATTCGAATAGTATATGTATATAATACGAATGAGCGGTCCCGTGTGATTGGAATATGATTAACCACTTTGCATACACAATACATTTATATATATATATCAGTAACCACTTATACCACTAACCTTCATTCCTATTATTTTGTTATCCGTTTTTAAGCGGCAATTTTTCACAAAGGACTTAATTGTTGCTGTAATTTTTGTTATATTTTTAACACCCACAATTCTTAAATATTTTGAACAATTTTTCACTCAAAACTAAAATATTTCACTGAAACACTTAAATATATAAGATTCACTCACATATACAAATTTATATGAATATCTCACTGGGCAAATATGTATTGCATTTATTTGAGGCACTATATATTAATAACTATATATATATATATATATATATAATATACACAACAAAACCCGAAAAAATAGATCGATCACCAAAATTAATAATTCTTAAAATAACTACTACCTACTGGATATTATTTCAATATTATCCCGCAACACACAAAACAATCGATTTAAATTTAAATCCACTTTCATCCGCATCAGATAAAAGACTGAAACAACAAAAAAAATTCGATTTTGTCAAAATAAAAACGAAAGGAAAACAAAATTAAAAAAAAACAACAACGATAGCAACGACAACCAACCAAAACTAAGATCATAAATTCATTTTATTTCTTTTGTTTGTGAGATCAGTTTCATGTAATCAAACTATGTGATTGGTTGCTAGGGCGTTAACACAATTTCTAATGCTCGGTTTATTGTGAAGTGTGTTTAATGTTAAGACGAGTTACGCCCATTTATCGATTATTTAATTGTTTTGTATTTTCCGAGCGCCGATTGGTGCAGACATTTTTTTTTTGCCCTGGGTTATGAAAATGTATATGTTTATATACGTACATATTGTATGAAAAAAATTGTGTGCTTTTCATTCTGCATTTTTTGTTTCATATTCTCAATTCTACGATGAGAAATAATTTTATGGGGTTATAGGGGAATATAAAAAGCTTCTTCGCTTTTGTGTTTTGGATTATCGATTGCGCTCAAATATGAATGGATAAAACAATGCAAATTGAAATATGGAGAGTTTTTAAAAATTATTTCGATTTACTTTTTAGTATTCGAAAGCATTTTTAAAAATAAGTACATGACGTCGTATAAAAGCATTTTTTAATAGTTTATACGTTATAGAAATACGCCACATTAGATCAGTTCTGATCTTCGGTGGGCCAGATAATACAACAATACTCTGTTTGCCATAAGCAGATAGTTATAAAGGATTTTCATTACAGTCTGATGCCCTCCTAAATAACTATAATCAGTCAGTATTGCTAAAACGATTTACAAAAATACAATCAATACAGTATTAATAATAAAAATATAATAAAATTTCTCGAAACCAAATATTTAAGTCAACCTTTTCAGGTTCTCACATAGTACAACACACGAACAATTGTCTTGAAACATTGGTAGATATATTTTCGTGTGATTTACCATTTACTATGTGAGTGGGAAAGGCAACTAATACTTGGTATCGAAATTTTATATTTTCGTAAAATTTCATTTACTATATAATTTATGAATATATAATAACAAATAAAATATCAAAGCTTATTTAACAAATTTATTTTAAATATACATAATAAAAATATTATTACTCTTTTACTAATTAACGTATTATAATGGGGTTTTACTGAAGGCGTCGTACCATAGCAAAATACGCCAAATTAAACCTTCCGACACCATTTTTTCAAATTTGTTTTTTATGATTTAAGTTTGGCAACGGAGCTGTTCCTGTGATTAACTTCGCCTTCGATTGTCTGCGCATTAATCGGATGTTGTAGTAATAAAAGGTTAGATAACACATTCAAGAGAGCGAGGCACTCATAGTTATATATCAATCTTCTATTGGCAACTACATATATATCACTTCATGACACAGGTGTTATAGTATGAGTTCTTTTATCATATATATACATCAAAGCAATAAACCTCTGCAAAATTTACATTTGCGCATTAACCTTTAAATATTATTAAAATACTCTGAACTTTCTGAGATTACCCAATTCAAATAAACTTTGATAAGTGAAACTTAACTTGAGCTGCCTGGATTTAAATTTAATTTCACAGTGGTAATGTATATTCTATTCAAAATGGCGGATGGAACATATGAGTGATTTATATAATATTTTGGTATATGTGTTTTAGTCACATGTCGAACCACGATTTTGGTGAATGGATCGGGTAAAATTGAAACGCTATATTCGGTTTAGATATATATACAGACCGAAAATTGTACATGGCATTTGAAGGCGGCCGACGACACCCAACATATTACATTTAATATCGGGCATATTACTGGTTTTAATCTGGAAATTTTGAAGTCTTTAATCAAACGTTTAATTGTACAATTTGCAGTCGAGATCTACGACGGCGATAGTATCGAAACGCCAATCAAGAAGCGGTATTGCTCGATTACAAGTATACCAGTCGATATTTAACCATCAATCTTCATGTGTCTGAATTTAATTTTTACTTAAGACCGAAATTTAATTTCGTTGTGTTTTACTCGACATTCGATACGGCTTGTGGTGGTGAATTTAATTATGCTCAACGGTAAAATTGCATCGCCTGAATATCGACTATCGAAATAATTTCATCTCCTTCAAAAACGATGGCATTAGTAGTATGGCATTAGTAGTCTGATATATGAATAACCTTTCGTCGGATAATAATTGTAATGAAGATTATCTCTAGATGAGGAATAAAAATGAAAACGGTGAGTTGCTCGGTGTGTATTGTGGTGATAATCCGGTTTCGAATTTAACATCAATTGATGGATCTTGGATTAAATTCCGCAGTGGCACGATTAGTGTGGGACGTGGATTTTTGGCTCAAGTCTTTTATAGTGAGTACAATTCATGATTACCTCAATCAATACGACTAACTTCTTCATTCTTATTTAGATGGGCACAGTGAAATTGCGGGTGCGAAAGGCTAAATTGGATCTCCGCTACACTCTGAAATGTAAATCATGGTGATTCGGCGGAATATACATGGCGAATTACTGCAGTCAGCCATAAATCAATAATTTCAATAGTTTTCATAGATTTTATATTAGATGCACTCATTCAAGCTTCTGCTTCATTAAACTCACGACGTCATTTTTCATCCAATGTCATTTTTGTCCACTTGGAAAAAAATCGTGGTAACATTGAAATTTTTACAGCTGATAACCACGCCAAACTATCCGAATATACCGCAGCCGCATTCAAAATGTATAACCTGGATTATAAATGTGCCGAGTGGTAAGTACATCAAACTTGAGTTTATGGATTTCAATTTGATTCAGATGGAAGCAGGTTATCAATCTGAATATGTCGAAATTCGTTTGGGTGCAACTAAGAATTCTCCTCTAGTGAATCGGTTCTGTGGCGAGACACGGCCCAAATTAGTGGTGAAGAATAATATTGCCAGTATAACGTATACTACACTTTGGATGATACGCCACACAATGATTTCACAATGAATAATGGCGTAATCACAAGTCCAAACTATAAAAATGATGGGTATATGCATGAAATATGCAATGTGAATATCGTGTGATCACATCGCCGCAGGAACGTACATCAATTTTACGTTCACCGATATTGATTTGCCGTATCACTCGAATGAAGCATGGAACTGTACGGGGAAAGATAACATTGAAATTTTTACAGCTGAGCCAAATGATGATATATAAATAGTAACATAACATATATAAATTTACAAAGTTTGAGAAGTAGGGGTTGGAGTATACAATACATTGAGTCGAGTGAAACTTGCAGTGGTATACTGATCGCCGAATCGGTAGAAATTACTAGCCCCGGGTATCTAAACAACACGGTTGAACACAATAGTTTGCAATTGGTATATCACGGTTCCAACAGGTTGCGGCTTCAAAGTCGAAATTGAAGATATGAATTTCGTTCTGGGTAACACTTCTAAACAACGATTAGCCTTCTATACAATGATCATACATTGGCTAGCAGAATTGTGTTGCTAAAAGGAGATAGTACTCAACGAACTGTGTACTCATCAGATAATAAACTTCGTATATAAACTATACTGGAATCTAGCGCCATCGAAAAATCGTGGTTTTACACTATCGTGCAAACGGTTAGATTTGATTCGTAAAAGGATCAAATATATTTGTAAAATGGTAAAGTTAATTTGCAAAAGTGAGAACTTCGTACTCAAACGGTTGACTTTGGGGTGCAAACTTACCTTATTTTTATATTATAATAGTAAAGACAAAAAATTTTGCCTCACTGAAGTGAGATATATACAAAAATTCTGTAACTTATATACGTACATCGTTTGGCCTTCCTGTTTACCATATACCTATATATATATATACATATACATAGTATGTTTATATACAAACATATCATCTCGCAAGTTATAAATTATTCTTTAAAATACTCCTGTAAAAAAATCTTAAACGAACATCAAATCTGGAAAAATGTGAAAAATCAATAAAATCTCGAAAACGTCTGTCTTCCATTTTCTTTTACGAATTCAAAAATCGTTCACGTTACCTCCCGCATATAAAAATAAAATATAAAGTAGATAGATATTGGCATGATATAGAACATTTCTCCTGTGTTTAAAGGGAAACAAACTAAATCTGTATGATTTAGTATATACGAGTACAAAAAAATGGTATATCCTTACATCACCAAACGAAAAGTAAAATTTTGTATACATATATGTTAAAGACATATTTTGTATTTTGTATATTACCAGCAGACTTGCAACGTATATACAGGCATAACGCATACACATATAAATTTCCATGTCGAGATTTATAAGCTATATTCCAGTTATATATTCCGATATATTCTTGTATATATGTTGCTATAATTTGTTATACGAATACAAACAAAAAAGGAAAAAGGAAAATGTTGCATGAATATATGAAATTTATATCCTGTTTCAATTTTTCAGTAGAATAATTTTCTCTTAAACGGGTGGTTAGTGGATATATTCGTACATACCTATATGTATATATGTATATATATATATATATATATATATATATATATATATATGTAGATTATGCCAGGATATCATTTGATTAAGTTGTTATGCGTATACAATACATATATAGAATAGATTATACACACAAATACATATGTATATATAGCTTACACTCATATTTTTAATGAAAGTTCAAAACACCGGAAATTCGAAAAACAAAATAAAATTAATTAAGATTTTTTAGAAGACGACGAAAATTTAGAGGCACAATAAAAACCAAACTTATTGTCTATTAATGTCATACTTATATGTCATAATAGTAAAGTTTATATGTTTTTTAATGTCTTGACATATTCAGCCATTAAATTCATTAACAGTTATATAATAGTGTGTTATTGTTTGAATAATTTTTACAAAACATTACACCGCACTATGGCGCAACATGACAGGTGTGGATAACTTATACATACATATATACGATTTTGTTAAATTATTGGATAGCTTATTAGTAAGTACGTGTGTGTTAACAACCTAAAAATGGCCGCATATGGTCATATGACAATATGCAGTTGGCGTGTGCCAGAATTTTTTCCTCAAAATTCCAACAGAATAAGTTTTTCTTGTGTGTGTTGAATTTTGAATTTTTAGAATTAATTATTTCGGATTTCAATCTTATAAAATTGACATCTTTGGAATTGCATACATAACTTACGTTTACTATATACGTATATTTTGGAATTATACTTAAATTAATTGAATATAATTTAATTGAGTATAATTGAATCGCTCAATATTGCAACGATGATGAAGCTGACTACATGTGTTGGAACATATTCATTTCCACGTCAAAACCTCTGAGATCATAGAATAAGATTATATTCCAGTTCGAAGGATCCACTCCGCTACTGTATCCTTGTAAAATATAGGCTCATTAAACACACGGAGTATATAATGAAATTGGATAACAGATTGGCCAAACGTCCTCGAGTCATCATCTTATGAATTGTTTTGTAAGCCTGCGGACAAATGAAACCGGGGCCTACATTCTTGCGGTCCAGAGTTTATAGAAAGTGATGTATCATCTGTCAAATCGTTGCAGTCGGTTGGTAACGGACTAATCTTAGCAATGGATCTTTTGAGAGTTCCGTTTTGAGTTTTTAAAGTAACGACTCTAGTTGATTTATCGTGTCCTGGATGCGTTGCTATTACTCTTACCATTACCCATTTAGTGGGTGGTATATTTTCACCCCTTATGAGAACTAACTGGTTCTTTTGTATATTTGGTTGTTGGCTTGTCCATTTCGCATCGATGCTGCAAATTCTGATTAGCTGCCACCTAGTTAATAGTTGTGGTTTTAATTGAAGTGCCTTGTCGTCAGGTGGAGCAAGCATTTCCTATTAAAAAATGCCCTGGTCTCAGACATTCAAGCTCGCTGGAGTCATCCGTTAACGGACATAGTGTTCTACAGTTTAATGATGCCTCGACTTGATATAGTAGCGTATAGTCAATTCTTCGAATGTTAGTAATGCGGATGAGATGGTTTTATCTTCATATGTTGTTTTATACTAACTTCACTCCTGCTTCCCATAAGCCCCCAAAATGGGGAGATCCTGGTGGGATGAAATGCCATTGTATACCTTTACTTGACAACATGTTTGAAATATTATTTGACTGCTTATAAATGGACTGCAGATATTTATTCGCTGAAAATTACAATTTTTTTTTTTTCATTTTAAAAATTATAATTTGGTTGCCCAATTATATAAAATTTCAATAAAAACTCGTGAAGTTCAGAGTCAAATTACAATTTTAATTTATTGCAGAAATTTTAATTTATATAATATAATAATTTATATATACCTAAAATTAATAAAATATGCAATTAAAAAATCAAAAGATCCTTCGAATTTTTTAAGAGTTGGAAAGAGTTATTTAAATTTTATTTCATATCCGAATATGTAAAAAAACGAATTTCGTAAGAAGTGGGCAGTTTATGGAATAATTTTTAAGGAAATTGGCCTTGACCACACTTGGGTTGATATTAAAAGTTGTAAAAGCAAATCAAAAAAATTATTAAAAACTGGGATGGGATAAAATATTGTAAAATTAATTTTTCGCCTGATGAATATTTCGTATTTTTCTGTGATGAAAAACAGAGATAACTTCACTTGCTTCTTATTCGATTAGTATGGAGAACCTAAGTTTTGCTTGATGAATGGAAAGGGGCCACGATGTGCCCAATCTACAAAAAAGAAAAACCACTTGAGGTGTGAGAATTATCGTGGTCCAGCTCTCCTTTGCACAGCATACAAGTTACTGCCCTATACATTATATTGGATAGAATCACCCCTCTAGCGGAGGGCTTCACGGCCAATTTCATTAAAAACTATTCCATCAACTGCCCACTTCTTATGATATTCGTACTTATTATGGGTTAATTTAGTATGTTTATTTTTTGCAATATGTATTATGATGAGTGATATGCTTTCCAAATTTTAATTATTTTGCATAATACATTTACCATAAATTAAAAGTTAGGACACTTTTAGTACAAACTTCCACATATCGTAGAATAATTGCTAAATAATCCCGAAGTTTCCAGTTTCCATATATTTTTCCATGTTCGTAAAGTTTTTAAATTTTGATTGAATACCATCATGTGTTGAATGAATATCAGTTTAAAATTAAGTTTTTAAAAACTGTATAATCTGGAATTGTCTCTGTTTTTTATACTTTAATACAATTTTTTTAAATTTGAAAAAATTTCATAAATCATAAAAAATTGCCAAATTCAATTCCTTCAAAATTTTATTTTTTTAAAAATTTATTTCGAGATAATTCTTATTTAAACGCAATGTAGTTAATTTAAAGGTTTTGCCTAATTTTAAAACATGCAATATGTTTCGTGAAATTTCATACTTACTTATATATATAAAATCTGAAATCTTGAAATAAACTTGAAATACAAATTCTGGATTGTTGAACCAACTCCTATTTCTATTGGAAAAAAAAAATTTTTTTTAAAATTATTGAAATTTAAAATGTCTTTTTATTTGTAAATTTTAAATTTCATTTAAAATTCTAAAAAGTATATATTTTTTCAACTGTTCCATAAATTTTCGATTCAAAATACAAACTTTTAAAAATTAAAAAAACAATTCTTTTAAATTAATAATTAACTTTGATTAATTTTCTGAGATTGAGAATTACCGGATTTATAAATTTTAAATTCTAACATTTTAGTTTGCGGATAACGTTCTAAATATTTATTTAAAATTTATGTATTTAAGCTTTAAACATGTTTAAACTAAAATTTTTCATTTTTTAAATAGGTATATATCATATTCAGAATTATATATTTTTAATATTTAATTCTAGAAAATTCCAATTTACGATATTAAGTTAAAATGAAAATTCATACCATATATAGGGCATAATTTTAAAAACAAATTAATTTTATTTATTAAATTTGAAAACATTAAATTTCAAAATATAGAAACCGTAACGTTAAATTTAGAATTTTTAATTAGAGTGTGAATGCTGACATTTTGATTATTTCACCTTTATCAAGAGTAGTAGTGGCTATATACTGTTGAAATGTGGGTCTTTGCTATTAGACATAAATTTACAAATTTATATAGATGATTGTTGGTACAAAAAATCGTGGAGCCTTCAACATACGAGCGAAAAAAATATTTATGTTTTGTGTATATTTTTATGGTGATTTGATTTTTATATATTACTTAAACATAAAATCAAATATATGTGCATGATACATATATATAAATATTGTTGTTATATGCGCTATACATTTTAATTGTTTCATATATGCTTTATGCGATTTTGTAATTTGATTGGATTTCTTCATCTCTGTCTTAACTTGTTGTGTATATATACGAAAATATAAACTATAACATTTGATGATCTGGCATCCGGCTATACACTATAAATTAGTTCATCACATAACCAAAATTATGTTTGTATATGCTCCTCCTACCAAGTTTATGCAACATAATTATATATACTGTATCATATTTCAATTTACGTTTTTCTTATCACAATCTTCGATCTCGAAAATCGTCAAACCCTTAATTTCTCTTCTTTCTCGTTTCATTATGTTTGGTTGTTGAATATATGAAAGCGCAAAAAACAACAAAAGCAAATGAATAAAAAAATTAACAAGTGTATTTTGTTTTTTGAGTTGTGCGTGCAGAGATCAATGATTTGTCAGAAAAGATCAAAAATTAAGATATCCAGATTGTATCAAACATAATTTGTTTTCATCGCATAGGCATATTATGAACATATATATATATATATTTAAAAATCAACAATAATTACGTCAAATTTAATCACGCATCCCTATATATTATAAAAATATATATATGTATATATATATATATATATATATATATATATATATATATATATATATATATATATATATATATATATATATATATATATATATATATATATTTCAAAGATGATTGGGTACGCGCGATAAGAAAACACAACAAATTAATTGAATGCCACGTGTGGTTTCTTTTGAAAATTGATTTGCACGTGGTTATAGAATATATATACATATATATATATATATATATATATATATATATATATATATATATATATATATATATATATATATATATATATATATATATATATATATATATATATATATATATATATAAATAGGAGTTTATTGAAAAGGTGAATTCGATTGTGTTGATTAGAGATCATTTGACTTGTTATACATATTGATGTTATCTTAATGATATAAGTATTGTGTGAATCAGAATGAAGAGGGAATCTCATAAATAATAATACTCGTATATATATATACATATATATATATAGAATTTGTATAAAAATATTTGGAAAAGCGGCCCATTCATTATCTTCAGAAACTCACTGATTTCATCCGCACTAAAATAACAAATTGAAAATCATTATACAAGATGCACAAAAAAAAACGTTCGATATTAATTATATATGGAATAAGATTGCATATATCGATCGAATATACATATATACAAGACTAAGACGATCAGTAAAATATATATAAGCAATATGTACAATGAAACTAATAAAAATAAGACACTACCAATGGTAAGTAAAAGAGAGAATTGGATGAGCAAAAAACCAACATCAATAATTTACATTGTTATACATTTATTTAATTTTGCTACTGGATTGTTTTAACTCTTTTGGACGCAGATCACCCAACTGATTCATTAAAATTGGATTGAAAAATACATATAAGACTGAGAGATAAGCGATAGCCGAATTTTATAATAGTTTTGATCACATGAACAAAATTTAGAGAAAAAATTGAAAAAGGTATAATTAACGTCAACTGTCAATTGTAAATTTTAAATTTGTAAAATATTTATTTACTCAAACATTGGATATATCCCATCTTAACGTTTCCGTTTGAGGAATTCTAAAATATGCTGCATGAAAATATTATTTATATATATGGGTTTGTGTCTTAGAATAACTGTCAAAATCGGCTGTTAGTCTCGTATACGTTTCGTGTTTCTAAAATATTTTTTTAAGTTATGAAAAGAATTTCCCCGATATTATACACTTTCAAGATTTTGTTATATATTATGTATATATATATTACTTTTATTTATCAAAAATATCAATATCAAAAAGTGAAGACACAAACCAAAAGCTATCTAACTAATTATAATATAATTAAATTTTTATAGATCTGTCCCCGATACTCTTTAATCTCATGTTGGAGTACATCTTTGGAAAACTGAAATACCGCAGCCCAACATCTTATATCACCAGTCCAATCAGGGGCTTGCATATGCAGATGACATATTGGAGCAATGGAGTGAAGGAAATACTCGTACTTGATCCGCGCTTGTAGAGTTTTCAGCTTATGTTGGACTCCAAATCAATGAGTCTAAAACGAAATACATGATCTCTGCTTATAGGGACAATGGCACACCAGATTTTAGTAGTGGCCACTACACGTTTGAGGGAGTGAGCAGGTTCAAATATTTGGAAGCTCTTAGCACTCGCGATAACAGTGTAGGTTCAAGTGCAACTGGCACTATAATATGTTCACTGGCAGCAGGCAGTCATGGTTTTTATCCTCTAAGGCCACTGCTAAAATCTAAACACCTATCAAGTGCTGTCATCTAAACACAATCAATAACGTGCAGCTAGTTAAAGAGCGAGAGAAAGAGAGAGAGAGAGAGAGAGTGTGATGCGAATCAATTTTAAGTGACGTATAACACTTACATATACTTTGGACAAAATTCGAAGAATTTTATAAATTTATGTAATCATGGAATTTTGAAAATGTTCAAGTTATTCGACAACTATAAAAGAATTTTTAAAGATAAATGCGTATTCTGTGAATTTTGCAGGTGTTGTGAATTTTTTAAATATCACATAAATTCTTTTCAAATTTGCAAAATTGAAACATATGGGATTTTATGAAATGGTTTTTGACTTTGAAAATGTGCAATTGGACACAAATTGAACGATTTGATTATTGGCGAGTAATTGTATGAGAAATTAGAGGAATCTGATCAATGAGAAAGTCAAATTGGCTAATGCTCATAAATTAGATGTTTATTGTAGCCGTCCTTAAACTAACTGAGCTCAATAATATTAAAAGTTTAAATTATCTCGTTTAGTTAATTAGCGCGCCTTATACTAACCAGGTTAAGATGAGTTAACAAATATGCGTTATTGATAAATAAACTTACGAGTATGTCTTGAATTTTAAAGAATTTCTGCTGTAACTTACTTATTGTTGGCATTTTATCGTGCATATACTCGTATATAACTGAAATTGGAGGTTCTTAATTAATCAAAAACTTATATGCATCCTCAAAGTGTTAAAAACATTTTCGAAAAATATCCAATAAATTTCATGTATTTACTCGTTGTTAAAATTTGATACTCTTGTAACTATTGTTGTTCAATTTTAATGGCATTTTCTGGTTAGCATCTTGTGTTTCAGTTTCTTCTTGTTTGTGTGTTACAATTTTTAAAATTTGTATTTGCGATACAACATACATGTATGTATGTATATACATATATATGCATATATGTTAAATCTCGGTACACAAAAATGAATTATGTGGGATTTAAACAGAACATGAAATTCAAAAGTAAATACATATACTGTATACCATTTAGAGTTTGCGTTCATCAATAAATGAATAAATAAACATAAATAAATTACGAAAACGAATAAATAAACCAAAATCTAAGTGAATATTTTAGACTCGAGTTGTTTATTAAATTATCGATACAAGAAAAGAAAATTTCACCCTTGAACGATTCAGTTTTTTTATTTTGCATTTTTTTTCAAGGGTGCGGTTGCAGAGATATTACAATGGGTTACCAGTTTAACACTAAGCCTAATAATTATACGATGAATAATATAGAATAATCGCCCCTACAATAACTGAAATGGAATTTCTTCTTTTTTTTTAAATGTATATATACGGAATAGGGACTTGACAAATTTAGACAGAAATTATCGTGTTACAATCGTCCATCACCCCAAAAGTATCAAGGCAAGATTAATAAATATACGTCGATATCGATGCAAAAAGATAATCCTTCAATTACAACAAAAATTACCGCTTTGTGTTTTTAAAAATAACGGTCCCTGAAAATAAAAATGCTTTCCGGTTCCGGTTATTAAATCGCACTTATATAGTTCTTTTTTATGGTTCCGTTTTACACAAATAATTCATCTTACTTGAACAATTTGTTTTTGCGTTCTCTTTGCCTTTTTTGTTTGTTTTTGTTTTTTAATCCTTTAGTAAATTTCCACAATATTCTGTGGAACATTTTGAATTCTTGGAGTGATTTTTTTTGGAGCAAAAAATACATTTTATACTAAAAATATATTTCACAAATACTAATTTTTTTGTTTTTAAAAATCTATAACTATATATGTATGAAGGTCCAATTAGGCATGCGGTGCGAAGCGAAGCTAAACTTACATTAATAAACTAATTTTTAGAACTATTCAAACTAATGCCAATAAATCAAGCTGGTTTTGACAACGACACGTAAACGAACTTTGACTGTGTCCAAAACCTGTAATAAATATTTTCTAGTACAGAATTTTGACATTATTTGAGAATTATTCCCCTACATTCACAATTTTTTATTATGCCGTCCGAAATGTGTAATAAATCTCCCCACCTCAAATGCCATTTCCCCACGTTATATGTGTTTTTTTGAAACGTCAAATTGAAAATTGTGTAAAGGCCGTCGTTACATGCTGTGTGTTCCACAATATATATGTATTATTGCAAACGATAATATCACCATATATAGATTGGTCAACTCTGGAAGAACAGGAACCAGAAATTCATTAACATCTAAACGGAGTTATTGAGGAAAATGCCTGTTCCTTTAGGCAGAGAATGGGATAGTTTATGAAAAGTTAAAAAAAAAATTGGATTTAAGTTTAAATTCGGACTTTTAATTATTTCATTTTATATTAATTCAGTGTGTGTTGTGTGTCATTCATGTGTGTTCATATAAATGTATATAGATATATACATATATATATATATATATATATATATATATATATATATATATATATATATATATATATATATATATATATATATATATATATATATATATCATCCCGCCAAAAACATCATAAAATTCTGTTGCATCCGCCATTTTATATGTATACAACACAATGATATAATTTATTTGCACGGATCTGTCAAAAATTATGATAGCGATAGACTATAATAATTTGGGTGTATGAGGTTTTTGTATATAAATGTCAAAATTCTGTACTAAAAAACATTTATTACAGGTTTTGGACACAGTTTCTGTATATGTACAGACTATTGTGTTAAAAAATACTAAACTTTTTGATTTTTAACAACATGTATTTAATTGAAAACAAATTTAATACTCACGCTAATTTGTATATACATATATGGCCTTTTTTTACCACATCGCATATGGAGTGATGCCCAACCGGCAGCTCGACAGCTATTGCTAGCTCGCAACAGCGCCCTCGAACTTATATTCGTATAAATGCTCCTATTAATATTTACTATTTTTGTTTTCGCCCTATTGACGCTGTTACAGTCGCATTATTAAAACTATTGTATATAGCGTCGACTATATTCAGAATCGACCTAAAGTTATTCCACACTTCCATTCCAGCAAAATTTAAAATTACCTCTAGCAGCACGATCGTAACTAATTACTTTCTAAAAATATATCATTTATACATAGTTGGTTGGTCGCAGGATTTTTATATTTGTATAGTAGTCTCATGAGAGATATTTTCGTCGTCTTCAAAAGATACAGTTGGTACAAAACCACTCAACCCAGACTTTTTTGATATATGTAAACTTAATATTTTTTAAATAGTTATGGGATTGCCACTAAGACTGTGTCCGAAACCTGTAATAAATATTTTTTAGTACAGAATTTTGACATTTATATGCAAAAACCTCAGACACCCAAATTATTATAGTCTATAGCTATCATAATTTTTGACAGATCCGTGCAAATAAATTATATCATTGTGTTGTGGGCCGAGCAATAGAAAAATAAGTGTAAACTATAAAATTCCGGATGGATCGATAAAGATAATAAAAATAAATAAAAGTTGGAATTTAAACTTAAATCCAATTTTTTTATTTAACTTTTCATAAACAATCAGCCATTCTCTGCCTAAAGGAGCATTTTCCTAAATAACTTCGTTTAGTTGTTGATGAATTTCTGGTTCCGGTTCTTCTATAGAATTAACCAATCTATATGCAACCCCGGTATTTACGCAATTTCAATTTTTAATTCCAGCTGTTTATTGAAGATACTTCGCCAGTGAAATTTTAAATGTCAAAAAGCACATTCAATAGCCGATCATGCTTTGCTGTGCTTTATATTGATTTGCTTTGGGGTATATCTGTCAATGGCCTATTTACTTTAAAAGAAGTATTCCAATTGGTGTTAACCGACAAGGATAACCACTATCACCTAATAAAACCCATGATTTAGGATGATATAGCTTATTTTTAAAAATGGGGCTATTATACAGCATCCGAGTATCGCGGACCGACCCTGGATAACCAACGAATATATCAAGAAACCGGAAATTAGCATCACATATCGTTTGGAATTGTATATAGAATAGTCTAATTTGCCGTTTATATATTGGTCGTGTAAGATGTGTGGGACAAGCTATTTTTATTAGTGTCCCACCGATTGAAATCGAACGTCTTCCAAATTTTCGCCCGGTGTCTGGTAAATCATTGGTATAGACGATAAATCACTCGTAAAATCCAACATTTTATGGATCATGTCATTTATTGTTGAGCTCGCTATATCCATGGTTACACTCACCATTCTGTAACTTTAGTGCCACTTCCCAGCCATAACAAAAATGCCATTAATTCATGCTCTGGAGACCACACATGACACTATTGATCTAAAAACAATCCAATTTGTTGAAAGGTTTTGGCTGATACGCGTAATTGCTTACGAGTCAGTGTCGTTGTATGACAAAATTCTTTTAATTATTGGTTTTTTGGCTTTGTGGTGTATATGTTACCTCTCTATATATATATTTATACTCAACAACATTCTGGTATTTAATCGTTGTTAAATATTTCACAAAAATTTGACATTTCAAAAAAAAAACATATAAGGTATTTAAGGCATTTGAGGTGGGGAGATTTATTACACATTGCGGACGGCATAATAAAAAATTGTGAATATAGGGGAATAATTCTCAAATAATGTCAAAATTCTGTACTAAAAAATATTTATTACAGGTTTCAGACATAGTCTAAATAAATAAATGCCCGTCTTTCCGATATCTATTTCCTTAAAACGATTCAGTTTGGGATCCAGTTGGCCATCACTATGCCAGCGATGATATGTTTTAGGTTAATAGAATTGCCACTTTATAAATAAAAGTGCCACCTTTGCTTCTTTTCAAATAAAATTAAAATCGATTAAAATAACGCATGCCCAAGCTTTTGTAGGGCCGGCTATTTTCTCATAGCGATTGAGACCCTGTTGGCCACTACTATGCCAGTGCTTATAATTTTGTGGTACATTAATTATAACTTTTTAAATTTTTTATGCGCTAGGATCCCATCAATTGTATTGGAATAGTCGAACATGGTTGGGCAATACTGGAATAGACCATAGAGAGACAAAAAAAGTCAGTTTGATTATTTAGACTATTTCGTCTATATTATGATTTTTTGTAAAATATTTTAAATAATATTTTAAATTTGTTTTTGACAGTACAAAACCATGAAACTTTGATCAAATTTTAATTTAACGGATATAGAGATAAAATATCTCTCTGCTGGCTCTGCTCTCTCCGAACACACATTTTGAGTTCGAGCTTTAACGAGTATACGAACTTTGATTATTTCATTATTTCTTAAGATATGTATTTCGATATTTCTAGGAATTCTTTAGACGGTTTTTTGCCAAATAGATCATCTATAATATATATATATATATATATACATGTACATATATATGTATATAGAATTAATTCTGAAGCAGAACTATTTTTTTTTAATTAAAAAAAAATACAACAGTTAAAAAGACACATGCATATATCAATCAAAAATTACGACAATAGCTCAAAAATAATAATTTAATGTTCCAAAAGATAATCCATTATTATACATATTAACCCACCTATAAAAAAAATCGTTAACGATAGTTTACCCAACAGAAAAAGCCTTAAACTGTCACGCAACACAAATCAACTTAAATGTTTATGTACAACAAATATGAACAAACGTAAAGTAGTTCCTATATACTCGTATATCGTATGTATAGAGCTTTGTCAGCATACATTTTTATATTTTATGTATGGCTGTTTGTTTAGTATGTATTGTACAGTATATATGTATACTATATATAGTAAATATAGAAACATAAAACATATTTTTATGTAAATTTATGATTAGCTTTAATTTGTTTTGAAGATAAATTATATGTGGCAGGTATATAAATTGATAAACGGTTGAAGGTAGATTGTTTTAATTTTGACACTTTCAAAATCGGAACATGAATGAAATCGTGCGTATATTATTGTAGGTATATATGTATGTATACGTAGCAATGTTCATCGTATACAAAGTATCAATATATCAAGATCGATTTATATAGATAATTTATGAATGTATATGTATATATATACATATATTTTATTTTTGTTGCGTCTGTTTCATAAATATGTGGAACAACAAAAAAAAAATTCCATCAATTTGCTTCCATATTATTCATGATTTATGCACGTACGGGCATAAACATAAAATCTGAATGCAATAAAAATTTATTAACTATCTGGTGCCTGTCTTATAAAATCGCGCATATATATATATATATATATATATATATATATATATATATATATATATATATATATATATATATATATATATATATATATATATATATATATATATATATATATATATATATATATATATATATATATATATATATATATATATATATATATATATATATATATATATATATATATACATATATAGAAATCTTTTAAGCGAAAATCGGTTATGAGAATTCAATTTTTTTATGTTAGTTATGACCCATAACCGCGAATGATTGAGTATATCAACATCATAACTGAATGTACATAAATGTTAACTTGATAATATATGGATTTAACAGATCAATTTTAAAATAAAATAATAAAATATTGTAAAACTGGAAGCTGGATAATTACAATCATAATTTGCAGATGGAAAATTTTCGTTTATACATTTCAACATGAAGTGGATTTTTGTTTGGTTTCTCCATAAGTTATGTGTTCAGTGTACAGTATATGTATGACAGTGTCGTTAAAATGTATGTTAAAAGTATAGTTTCAAAATCAATGCCCTTCTTATACAATATATTATGAGAAACCAATTTCAAATAAAGTCTATAAATACCAAAATCTATCCCATACAAGTACACGTAATTAACATAACTATATATAAAACAAATTGCGCGGTATCGGTAATCAAATCATAAAAATCATGCTCACCCATATAACATTAAAATTAATCGGTGAATAATTCACCTGTCTCCTTGTTCACGTACTGCGTTATCGATTTGAAAATATATACATATATACGAGTAGATATATATGGGACATGAATAATTGACCATTTTATATCAAAACAACAAAAAAAAAAAGGTAATTTTTCATCTATCGTCTAAGACAGATACATTATGCATTAGAATATTATTCTACTCGAAATTTTTTAAATATTTCATTCGAATAAATAATGATTTTTAGTTTTATTTTTGTAATTCTTATATAAGGTATTCATATACATATATCTAAATATGTATTATCTCACATAAATTTACGAAAGATGAATGAATGGTCGGTCATACATAAATACCATAAGAAATTTATTTTTGTAAGGTGGTTGTATACATATAGAACGAATTCAATCCATTGTTATGCCGATGTTATTTTTTCATTATTTTTTTTTGGACCTACATGAATATTTATTAATAAATTATAACTAAGGAATTTGAATATATCAAAATATATCATACAAGCATTATGGTTTTCAAAATGAATTGGCAAGAAATTTATATTATATGTCTATATACATTGACACAATTAGATAATAAATTTGATGACTTAGCTAATCTTTAAGAATATATATAAATAACAATATATACATATATGATCACTGATCAATGTCAATGCGGTATGGAACAGAGTGTGAATGTGATGAATCATGTGAAGTTTCACAACGATTAATTTGAATCGGCAACCAATTTTTCAAAATAAGTTGTATTTCAAAACACGTTTTTTTTGTGCAATGTGCATAAATAATATATAATGGTTAATTGTATATCAATAAAACTATAAGAAAAAAACTTTGTGCGCCAATATAATCCATCTCGCAAACGATTTTAGTTAGTTTAGTAAAATAATCACGTTATCGCTCCTCGTTGTCTTTAACCGATTCCATATATACTCTTATATATCTATATGTATATATATATATACATCTATGAATATATGTATATATATAATCTAGATAGAGACAATTTTATTAAATTCTAATGCTTCAAATAAACCTAAAGGAGAACAAATAGGATGTACGAATAAAATAAAACAATCGAAAGAAAAACAAAAATTTTCTAAAAAAAATTTAAATCCAATTGTTCAGATTACTTTCGCTTCGCTTATTTACCAATTCGCCGTTGCGTCAACTTTTGTATAATTATTTACTCCTGAACTTTTAAATAGTTTATGCATTTTCATGTTATACATTTGAAATTCGTGTATTATACCATACACATTTAGCCAAGACGCATTCGGAAACTGCTTATGAGACAGCTTTGTGCCCTCAATATTTTTGCTCACCATTTTATTTTCGTATTAAATTATATTTCTTCGTAAATTAATAAAATTATTAATAATTAAAAGTAAACCATTTTTAATTTATGAATTAATAATGATTTAATTAATTTTTCTATATTGATTAATAATTGTGGTTATGATATCACTATATTGGTAAAAAAATACTGGTCAAGTGTAAATATTCGCCTTTAAAATGCAACTAGTAATCCACATGGGCCAATGTGAACACGATTTGTTTATAAGTGAAATTGCCTAGATTTTATTTTATTTTATATGGTATTTTGACGTTTATGATTTATACTAAATAAACAGTGCTGTGATGTTCTAACGCATCACATTTTCGATAATCGATAGGCATTTGCGTCTCTTGTTGTCACGAACAAAATTGTATTCTATTTCGCAATTTCTATTGTGATCATAGCCTACTCGATTCTATTTCTATAAATTCATTCGATAAAATATCACCAATATTTTTATTTTCGATGGCAAGAGATAGTTTGCAAATTTATTCTAACAGGCTGAGATCGCAATAGAAAAAACGTAATTGAAAAAACGCAATGGAGCACAATTTTGTTCGTGAAAAAAGAGACACAAACGTCTATCGAATAACGAAAATGTGATGGTAGAACATCTACTATTATTTATATTTTGTCAAAGTGCGTTTTTTGTGTTGAACAAAATTACTGATTAGTGATTATGTATAAAATTATGTGTAATTAATAATTATTTATTATTTCATTCATATATTCATCTCAATTTATCCAATACCAAATAAATCCCAAAAGTCATTCTGCTCGTATATTTTGTTTTTATTTTTTTCATGCGAGGCGACCATTGGCTCTAACCTTAAAATGTTTCACTAGATGTCAGACACATTTCGTTAAAAACTCGCACGATGATGATTCTGAGTTTAACGCTTTTCTTTACCCTCAAAGTCTACTATGATATTATAATATATAACACAAATTAATTATAGTCTGGTTCTGGTTTATGGAGAAGCTGGCAGAAATCTTGAAAATGCTGTTGCTATTTACGCTCACGTTTTCCGGATAGGATTCATTCACGTGCTTCATTTGGCCGTACTATCAAACAATTTATTACTGATGGAAATGTTCAACCGAAAAAGAGGACCCGTAGAGCAACAGTCACTGGAGAAAATAATGAAATTGCTGTATTGGCAGCAGTGGCTCATAATCATCATATTAGTACACGAGAAATAGTTCGCGATTCCGGATTGCCCCTCACCAGTGGTTGGAGAATTTTAAAACGGCACAAGTATCATCCATATCATGTGTCTTTACACCAAGATCTTCATAGCCTAGATCGGGATATACGTATCGGTGGTAATTATGGGATACAAAAGCTTAAACAATTTTAGTCAGGAAAAAAGTCAGCTATATGGCTGAGAAAGAATAGTCTGCATTAAAATCAATAACAAGTATTATATGTACATTGTATATACACGTGTATTAAATTAATTCTGAACTAATATTTGCGATTCTGAATAATTTAAATTTCTTAAAAATTTTAAAGAATTTTGCTTGTGTTTATAAAGACCAAATGATGGATTTTATACAACGTCAGTCTCATTCGAAATTATTAATTAAAATCAAAAAAATAATTCAAGATTGTATTTCTATGTCATTATATAGAACGCTTTCCAGAAGTTTAAAGACATTAAAAACAAATTTATATCATTTTATCTTTATTTTAGTTGTTCATTCGGGTTTCATTTCTACCCGACTGAACACGTGCGAGTCAAAAAAATGTTTGATTATTTTGTGTTGCTCGTAGTGTGAGTTAAGTTATTTATTTAAAATTGTCAAAATCATTAATGTAACAATAGATAAAGACAAATTTATAGAGGAGGTTAAACAATCCCTGATCTTTACGATAAAAGAAATATATTTTATTTAGAATATAAAAAAGTGAACCATTTCTTGGTGAGCAACGTATATTTATGTGCTTCCCATCTATTTCTGTAAAAAAAAACGAAACGAAATGAAACCTATACATATTTGTGCCTGTATTCGTTTGTCGCATTTGTAATCTTTCATACAAGAATTCTCTCGCTCATTGTGAATTTTCTCAAATCTGTTGGTCGAGGAAGTTCGGAAATAAAGGCAAGAGGCATAGTTTTAGAGAACATTATCACTAATAGGTAATAAACATATACCAGGCCTTAAGATAAAATAAATACCATAATGGAATCTGTTAGACATGTCTCTTTCTTAATTGACTGCTTTAAGGTCATCTCTTTAGCATTCGCAAAATTGATTAAAAATATTTTTATGATTCTCACTTTAGGGCTAGAGTTGTGGGCAAACAAATTTTATAACTATAAAATCGATAAAATCTGCCTTAATGATTTTTCTGATCAATATATGATAAAATATTTCTTGGTAAATTTTTCCTAATATAATCAAATTATTAAAAAGTTATTATAAATGGTTTCAATCGGTATAAGCTTCAATCGGTATAAGTATATTATAACAACATACAAAACATTATAATCAAATTGCTTGCAATCTAAATATCTATATATAATACAAATGTATCTTTATACTAACCAACTATTGAAGATATTACATTTATAGATAGTGATAGCTTTTAAATAACATTTAAAATACAATTACCGAGCTCTTGATATAGAAAGCTCAAACTAAACAAGGAAAGTGTTTTTAGCAGAAAATAAAAAACATAGAAAATATTAATCTTTCGAAAATATTATTGCACCAGTAATTTCAGGGCTTTGCAAAAATCAAAGACATTATGTATTGGTTAGTATATAATAGAACATAAAACAAATCTTCACGTTTAAACTTAAAATTTAAACAGACAACAGTTAATTAAAAGCCACCTATAATATACAGAGACGCATAATGTAAAAAAGTCCTTCAATCAAAATTTATTTCCCACACAATGACAAATTTGTGAAAATTTTGTTATAAATTAACTTGTTTTTTAAAAAATATAATGTTTAAATTTAACGAATATTTTCTTTAACAGAAACTGTTAAAGAGGCATTCTATGGCACTTTTTTCTCTTTAATGCAAGCTAAATCCGACTTACTTCAAGTCATTGTAATGCAATTTGTGCCGTAAGTAACTGTAAATAACTTTCTTAATAAAATTGTTTAATTTAATTAAACATTTAATTAAATTCAATTTTTATCTTAATCAATGTTACTTTAAATTTCGATTCAATATTTTGTAAAATAATAACAAAAAAAAATACTGACAATTTTGCGTACTTTTTGAACTTTCCGAATTTGTCAAAATTTATATGAATTTACTATTTTTACAAATTTGACAATAGGGCCAATAATTTCAATTCGATGTACAATCAATCTTCCTAATTATAAAATGTTAAAAATTTTCAATTATATACACGCAAAGAAATAATGTGCTTTATTAACAAAAAAGCAAAGTGTATTTAACAAAAAAATTGTTGCAAATTCAACTTACTTCTGACTTTGCTAATAGTACAAATTTCAAAATGTAAAATTAGCATATGGAGAGATAAAATTAATTTGCTAAATGCAAAGTAAATTCAACTGAATGGATAGCATAAATAACTAATCTAAGAAGTAAAATTATCTACTTCTTATAACTAAACTGTACCAAAAGTATAGTGAAATTTACAACACGTGTAATAGAAAAGCTAACTATAATACGAAGTGAAAATAGCGCTGCATAATAGTGAAATTAACATCAAATCTGAGAAGTAAAATTAACTATGTCTAATAGTTAAATTATGTTAAGGTACAACGATAAATTCACAAATACTCTAGAAGTAAATTTAACTATATCTCGAGGAAAATATAGCACAGCAGCATAGTGAAATTGACATATCTTTAAAACGTTAAATTAACCATGTCTCAAAGTGTAAATCGCACAACAGTAAGTTAAATTCACATAGCATCCAAAAGTAGAATTAGATATGTATCAAAGTAAACAAAGCATAGTTCTTTAGTGAAATTAGCAAATACTTCAGTAAGATTTATATATATATATATATATATATATATATATATATATATATATATATATATATATATATATATATATATATATATATATATAATAGGTAGGTATATATATATATATATATATATATATATATATATATATATATATATATATATATATATATATATATATATGTATATATACATATATATAAATATACATATATACATATATATATTTATATATATATATATATATATATATATATATATATGTATATATATATATATATATATATATATATATATATATATATATATATATATATATATATATATATATATATATATATATATATATATATATATATATATATATATATATATATATATATATATATATATATATATATGTATATATATATATATATATATATATATATATATATATATATATATATATATATATATATATATATATTTATAGACTTTCTTCAAAATTTCGCAGCACCCATCGTAAACAAATAAATCTGGTTTAACTATAAAAATTATAATTTATTAAATTATTTATTAATTAATAATTATTTATTTTCAATACAAAAATGAATACACTCAACTAATTCTTTGCGTTTAAATTAAAAATTATAATTTATTTTCATATATTTAATATTTTTAATATACATATGTATGTATTTAATTTTTGGAAAATATTTTGTAACAAAACCAAAATGGACATATTCTAAAAACTCTAAACTAAGTTCGTATACATTTTACAGGCTTAAGATAAAATTATATTATATAACAGTCTCCAAAAATATGATAATTCAAGTAAATAAGCTTTAAAATATAAACTTAATAATAAAAACTAATAAAATTAAATAATTAATTCAAAGTCACAAAATCTAATATTATTTATATTAATATAATATTTTTGTACCATATATTATATATATATATATATATATATATATATATATATATATATATATATATATATATATATATATATATACCATTCAATTGATATCACATAATTCAGACATTTTCATTGCACATTAAATACATAATCAATATAAACTAATTATTAAATCTCCTCTCCGAATTTTCTAAATCACTTATTAAAGTGAGAACCGATGGTACCACCTTATCGTATTTACTATTTATCTTATAAAAATAAGATTGAATAAATATCCATATATTATAGCATTGAATTGGATATTCTAATTTGAATATTTGATATAATTTAAAATTTATATCTAAGGCTTCTAAAAATGATCCACAAATATATTTGTGTCCATCAACCGATATCATAAATTGAAGCGCATCTCCTTCTTTTCCTATTGCTACCAGCAGAGGTTGTAATTTTGTTTTTTCTTTAACGCAAGATGCTTGCAGATTTTCAATTTCCAAGTTCATGTCTGTCAAATTATTTACTCTCATTAAAAATGACTTTTGGCTGTCTTTAATGGAATATTTAACATATTTTTTATTAGGCAGTTGGTACATTGCTGATGGAACAAGCACACAAAGTAAATTTAAAATCTCCATGTTGTAAGTATCTATGGATAAATCGAAAAGACTTATTGTTATTTATATTTATTGGAAAGTTATATATATATATATATATATATATAATATATATATATATATATATATATATATATATATATATATATATATATTTATCTCTTCATGGAGAAATTTTAATTACCGGCATTTAATTCTTCTCTATTTTGGTAGACGTCTGCATAAAACTGCTTGTACTCTTTCTGCTTTATATTTGACTTGAAAATACTTTGAATTTTTATTAAAAATGTATCCCACGTCGAATAAATACTCTTACAATTCGGGTAAACAGTTTGAAAATCGATGTTAATCTAAATATGTATATAGATATTATAGTTGTTAATGTATGTACTACAAATTGAATTCGAAACTGTCGGGTTGCCGCCTTACCGACATAGAATTCTTTATAAGAAAAATCCTAACATAAATGATATATATATATACATATACATATATATATGTATATATATATATATATATATATATATATATATATATATATATATATATATATATATATATATATATATATATATATATATATATATATATTATATATATATATATTTATATATATATATATATATATATATATATATATATATATATATATATATATATATATATATATATATATATATATATATATATATATATATATATATATATATATATAAATAAATATACATATATATATATATATATATATATATATATATATATATATATTTATATAAATAAAATAATAAATTAATTATTATGTATATACATGTATATAATTGTATTTATAATAAAATAGTGTGTGTCTTAATATGAACACTTCCTTACAAATTCTGGTCCAAATGCGTGTTTATATAACGGCCACTCTTCAAACATCTTTGACAAAGACATATCTTCATTTTCTAAGAGCTCAGCTGTGCGGTCTTTGGATGATAAGCTCCATTTCTCCATAACCAATTCTTTCGGACTTCTTAAATTACGAAGTTCTGTTTTTATTGTTTGATATGCAGCTGAATTTTCTGTAAAATAAATTGAACCATTTATTCTGTTTTATAAAGATCTGTGGAAATAAATTGTGTTATACCAGTTGATATTGGTGGTTCTGTCCGATGATTGTATGGGGTATCAGGACTTGACTTAATAAATTTTTGCAGTTTTCTTAATTGATATTTAAATTTATTATATAAGATTCCGAGAGCTGGCTTTCTTCCTCCCCTATGTGAAAAGTATGTGAGCTGAAAATTGTTTGTTGCATTTTATTAAAAAAAAAAAAAATTTATATATATATATATATATATATATATATATATATATATATATATATATATATATATATATATATATATATATAGTTATGGGATCGAAGCACATCGGTTGATATGGTTCGAGCGAAAGTTCTTTTTAGGTCGTGCCGCGTTTAATTTAAATTAAACTCCAACTTATTTATTTTATTTTGGGATTTTATTTAGCAACGTGTTAATCGTTGAAACTTGAACTATAATAATGGTGAAAAAATAATAGGTTTGTTTTATTTTAACCGAATTTTGTTTGGAGCCTTGAAGACATGATGAAATCAATAATGGTTTGTATAAAATATACTTTGCATTATATTTAATAATTCTACTGATGCGGTAGATTTGGAAATACTGCTTTTGTTGTATTATACGTTGTTGGCCTTGTTGTTGCTGGTACATTCTGGGTATGTAACTATATATATATATATATATACATGATATGATGTGATATACATATACATACTATATATTATGGTAGAATAGAAGTAATAGAATATATATATATATATATATATATATATATATATATATATATATATATATATATATATATATATATATATATATATATATATATATATATATATATATATATATATATATATATATATATATATATATATATATATATGTATATATATATATATATATATATATATATATATATATATACATATATATATATATATAATATATATATATATATATATATATATGTATATATATATATATATATATATATATATATATATATATATATATATATATATATATATATATATATATATATATATATATATATATATATATATATATTCTATTACTTCTATTCTACCATAATATATAGTATGTATATGTATATCACATCATATCATGTATATATCACAAAAACATACTATATTTTCTCCTTTAAAAAGGGATACAATTTCCTCTGCAATTATGCGTATCTCGCTTGTGGTAGGTTTCAATTTTTTAATTATTAGGTAGTATTGCACTACTAAAGTGCATAAGTTTTCACGGTGTACCTGTTCCAAAAATCCGTATTTTGAAAAAAATTGTTTTATAACTTTTCCGCTATCGCTTTCTTCCAATATATCCGAAACTGATGGCACAGTTTGTTTAGTGTTTTCACACTGTTTCCATGAAGTTGATGGTGAGCGATCGCGTATTTGTCGAGATGTTGATGGTTGCGGGCTTTGAATATTTGTTTGGTCGAAAAATGGTGTATGATGTATAGAACGCAAAAGCTCCTCTTTGTATAAAATACCGTCGCTCAGTTTCTGCCATGAGAAGAGGCAGTGTTCGAATTTCATGCGTTTTCCAAGTTCCGCTGCTCCGAAAAACTGCACTATTGAATCCTTTTGCATATACTGCAAATAGTCGATATCAATTCCACTATCTGCAAAAATTAAAAATTAGATAAAAACAACATAGCTGCTAACAAAAAAAAAAAATATATATAAATATATATATATATATATATATATATATATATATATATATATATATATATATATATATATATATATATACATATATATATATATATATATATATATATATATATATATATATATATATATATATATATGTATATATAAATGTATATATGTATATATATATATATATATATATATATATATATATATATATATATATATATATATATATATATATATATATATATATATATATTTCGGTGGTTAATAGACGTAAATATTTACCTCGAAATCTTTCAAATCGGCACTCTAATCCCCAAGACTTAAGTAAGTTGTACATTTCCTCTATTTTAGGATTACAATTTTCCTTTGTTATTTCATTCTCTTTAAGCCTAGTATAAAGTGTACTTGAAAAGTCTCGGATCCAACATTTATAGAAATTCCATTAATCTCTAAAGATTTGATTTCTTCTATAAGCGTAAACATTGAGATATCATATCCAAATTCCTTAACAAACTGAGATCTGATTAACCCAGCAATGTGAATGTCTCGTAATTTAGAATGAGAATTTAGTATTGGAAAACTATAGTAAATGCTTGTAATCATATGAGACCCTGCATGGGCACCAAGCAGATTGTTTATTTCGAAATCATCAACATAAAGGAAGAAAAGAATTAAAATGTTATTTGGATACATTGCACGTTTTGCTTTCCATAAATTACCATGGACGAAATTAGACAAATTATTTGTATCGGTCTCTAATCTAGTAATAGTTTTAATAACAGAATCAAGAATTCCATCTGATTCGAAAAATTTTTTAAATTGGAACTCTAACGGGAAAATGACACCCTTACAGCTTATTTCATTTAAAATTGGAATTCCGTTTTTATAAACTTCTGCAATTCGATCATCTAAAGAGAATTGTGTGACATTTTGAAACAGATCATTTTCTTTTAAATGTTTGATTAATTTGTATTCAGTGTCGATGTTTTCAAAAGGATGTAATAACTCAAATATCGGTTTAAATATCTCTAATTTGTATTGTGAAACACTTGAATCTTGAGCTAGTTCAGAAATAATATTATTCAAATGAGATTTCAGTGGTTGTGGTACTAATTTACTAAAGTGGGTCTGAATGTCGGTAATATCTTTTCTTGTAAAATTGTTTTTATTGTGTAAAGCAAGAATAAACGATAGTGCCGATTTTCGAAACGAAGGAACAAAATTTGTTGTTTGATGCTTATCTTGAACATTCTGTATTGTGATAGCTGTGGCTTGAACATCATTTTTATCCAACGTGAAACTAGTTGTTGCTGCAATATTTCTAATTGTGTCAACTTTAGATATTTGATTTAATTGGTTATTGATAAGAGTAGGATGTTCATAATTTAATTTATGCTTATGCAAAATATGTCTTTTAAATGAATTAATGTTTTTGAAATTTTGGAAACAACTATCCTGCATACATATGAATAAACTATTGGTTTTACATTTATGGTATATTTTTAAATGAGATATTAATCTTTCACTAGTTTTTTCGCGAGATTTACAAATATAACATTGATACATTCTAAAAATTATGTACATACCGATAAAATAACTGAACAATTAAATGCGCCAATTTAAAAAAACTTAAATATCTAGATTTTCAAAAAACTCTTCTAAACTATCTGAAATTGATAAAGTGTCTGAACTATCTGAATGAGTACCAAACTCCTAAAATACATACAATTTTATAATTAATGGTATTTAAATTTAAGTTAATTCTTAAAATACGAGTACTTACCAATTCTAATTTAGCGTGTTCTTCTTGAAACTGCGTAATAAAATATGCGAAAAATACTTTCGGCCCGAATTGGTGTGGCAATATAAATAATTCGTTAATTTTATAATTAGACAAATTTAGAATTTGTTCACGTGTCGCAATGTGATCTAAAAAATGTATCGGTGGATGTTAATAAAAATAGTTGTAGTATTTACATATATATTATATACCATTGCATATAAGCATTGTATGTACATATACTGTATATTATTCAAAACTTTTTTATGTTTAATTTTTTGTAGTAAAATACTTTTGAAGATTTTGTGATATTTTCATTTTTATTTAGGTTTAATAAAATTATTTTTAATAATACGCCACATTGGCATTCTCGGAATCTAAACAATAAGAATGTAATTTCGTTTAGGTATAAAAACATAAAATTCAATTTATATCTGATATAATTTTAATTTTAATATTTGTTCTACTTTAATAATTATGTAAATGATTTACAATATTTATTGTATTTGATTTTTTTTATCTTAAACGAGATATGTTAATATTGTTTGGATTTCGAAAATGTGGCGTAATATTAAAAAAATGTAATTAAAATTTAAATAACACAAAAACTGGATAAGTGTTTTATTCCAAAAACTTAAACAAAGTGTATAGATTTTCAGCGATATATAAAAACTGATCGCCTAACATCTTTTTCAAGCAAATAAACGTAAACGGATAATTTTAAGTATTTTATTTGCCACGCGGTATACAGTATAAACTTTTTGTTTAATTTTATACACTTACCTTTTATTTTATTATAAAGTTCACTTTCAAACTTCGATTTTAATATTTCATGCAATTTTATCACATCCACCATAATAAAAATAAAATAATAGCAATATTTTAAATTTAATATTAAATTATTTAAAAATATCGAATTTATATCATCCGATTAAACTAACCACACTTTGTCACGATTAAACGAACTATGATGAAATTTTACCAAATCATAATGGTGATCATCTCGTTACTTAAACTTTGGTAATTTTAAATTATCTGCTAAGCTAATTTAGCATAAAATAATGATTTATACTGATCTCTTAAGTGAATTTGACACATAGATTTGTTGTTTATACTTATCATCTTTGTTAATATAGCAATACATATATATGCAAAAATATAAAATACTAATTTTTACTTATCTCTTAAGAAAATTTAACATATATGTAGATATGTTAAATTTAATTATCAATTAGGTAAATTGTACATACATTAAAATTAGATATGTTATTTTACTTAATTGCTAAGTAAATTTAACATATTGATTTGTTAGCTTACTTATCATCTTCTTTTGATTTTTCAAAAAATCTTAACGATGAAAACGATCGTTCGACGTCTTCTATTGTTTTGATATTTTAAATATTATATAAACAACGACTTGGAAGTTTATACTAAAAATTGTACTAACTTTTTTCGTATGGTAAATGTATTAGTATTTATATAAAATAACATACATTCGGGCGAATTCATTCTATTTCATAACTTAAATGTTTTATGTCATAATTAAAATATATCAGGCCAATTAATAAAAAACCTTTTTAATTACATTCATTACAAAAATTGATAATATAACTAATATTTGGTTTACATATAATATAAATGAGTTGCTTGATAAAAAATAAAAACTAACTTATAGACTTTGTATTTTATATGATTTTGAAAGTTCAGGAATTTCTTATGAAAAATCTAGCACGTGATGACGGCTGGAACAACTATTTTATTTTAGGCCATACGTTTACTCAATTTTATAACATACCACAATTTATCTAACTTGGATATTTGATATCCAAATTCGATAAAATGTCTCAAAATTATCAATTTCATATGAATTTGGAAGTTCAGGGATTTCTTATGAAAAATCTAGCACGTGATGACGCCTGGAACAATTATTTTATTTTAGGCCATACGTTTACTCAATTTTATAACATGCCACAATTTATCTAACTTGGATATTTGATATCCAAATTCGATAAAATGTCTCCAAGTTATCAATTTCATATGAATTTGGAAGTTCAGGGATTTCTTATGAAAGATCTAGCACGTGATGACGCTTGGAACAATTATTTTATTTTAGGCCATACGTTTACTCAATTTTATAACATGCCACAATTTATCTAACTTGGATATTTGATATCCAAATTCGATAAAATGTCTCCAAGTTATCAATTTCATATGAATTTGGAAGTTCAGGGATTTCTTATGAAAAATCTAGCACGTGATGACGCTTGGAACAATTATTTTATTTTAGGCCATACGTTTACTCAATTTTATAACATTCCACAATTTATCTAACTTGGATATTTGATATCCAAATTCGATAAAATGTCTCCAAGTTATCAATTTCATATGAATTTGGAAGTTCAGGGATTTCTTATGAAAAATCTAGCACGTGATGACGCCTGGAACAATTATTTTATTTTAGGCCATACGTTTACTCAATTTTATAACATACCACAATTTATCTAACTTGGATATTTGATATCCAAATTCGATAAAATGTCTCAAAATTATCAATTTCATATGAATTTGGAAGTTCAGGGATTTCTTATGAAAAATCTAGCACGTGATGACGCCTGGAACAATTATTTTATTTTAGGCCATACGTTTACTCAATTTTATAACATGCCACAATTTATCTAACTTGAATATTTGATATCCAAATTCGATAAAATGTCTCCAAGTTATCAATTTCATATGAATTTGGAAGTTCAGGGATTTCTTATGAAAAATCTAGCACGTGATGACGCTTGGAACAATTATTTTATTTTAGGCCATACGTTTACTCAATTTTATAACATGCCACAATTTATCTAACTTGGATATTTGATATCCAAATTCGATAAAATGTCTCCAAGTTATCAATTTCATATGAATTTGGAAGTTCAGGGATTTCTTATGAAAAATCTAGCACGTGATGACGCCTGGAACAATTATTTTATTTTAGGCCATACGTTTACTCAATTTTATAACATACCACAATTTATCTAACTTGGATATTTGATATCCAAATTCGATAAAATGTCTCAAAATTATCAATTTCATATGAATTTGGAAGTTCAGGGATTTCTTATGAAAAATCTAGCACGTGATGACGCCTGGAACAATTATTTTATTTTAGGCCATACGTTTACTCAATTTTATAACATGCCACAATTTATCTAACTTGGATATTTGATATCCAAATTCGATAAAATGTCTCAAAATTTCATATGAATTTGGAAGTTCAGGGATTTCTTATGAAAAATCTAGCACGTGATGACGCTTGGAACAATTATTTTATTTTAGGCCATACGTTTACTCAATTTTATAACATGCCACAATTTATCTAACTTGGATATTTGATATCCAAATTCGATAAAATGTCTCCAAGTTATCAATTTCATATGAATTTGGAAGTTCAGGGATTTCTTATGAAAAATCTAGCACGTGATGACGCTTGGAACAATTATTTTATTTTAGGCCATACGTTTACTCAATTTTATAACATACCACAATTTATCTAACTTGGATATTTGATATCCAAATTCGATAAAATGTCTCAAAATTATCAATTTCATATGAATTTGGAAGTTCAGGGATTTCTTATGAAAAATCTAGCACGTGATGACGCCTGGAACAATTATTTTATTTTAGGCCATACGTTTACTCAATTTTATAACATGCCACAATTTATCTAACTTGGATATTTGATATCCAAATTCGATAAAATGTCTCCAAGTTATCAATTTCATATGAATTTGGAAGAAGTTCAGGGATTTCTTATGAAAAATCTAGCACGTGATGACGCCTGGAACAATTATTTTATTTTAGGCCATACGTTTACTCAATTTTATAACATGCCACAATTTATCTAACTTGGATATTTGATATCCAAATTCGATAAAATGTCTCCAAATTATCAATTTCATATGAATTTGGAAGTTCAGGGATTTCTTATGAAAAATCTAGCACGTGATGACGCTTGGAACAATTATTTTATTTTAGGCCATACGTTTACTCAATTTTATAACATGCCACAATTTATCTAACTTGGATATTTGATATCCAAATTCGATAAAATGTCTCCAAGTTATCAATTTCATATGAATTTGGAAGTTCAGGGATTTCTTATGAAAAATCTAGCACGTGATGACGCTTGGAACAATTATTTTATTTTAGGCCATACGTTTACTCAATTTTATAACATGCCACAATTTATCTAACTTGGATATTTGATATCCAAATTCGATAAAATGTCTCCAAGTTATCAATTTCATATGAATTTGGAAGTTCAGGGATTTCTTATGAAAAATCTAGCACGTGATGACGCTTGGAACAATTATTTTGTTTTAGGCCATACGTTTACTCAATTTTATAACATGCCACAATTTATCTAACTTGGATATTTGATATCCAAATTCGATAAAATGTCTCCAAGTTATCAATTTCATATGAATTTGGAAGTTCAGGGATTTCTTATGAAAAATCTAGCACGTGATGACGCTTGGAACAATTATTTTATTTTAGGCCATACGTTTACTCAATTTTATAACATGCCACAATTTATTTAACTTGGATATTTGATATCCAAATTCGATAAAATGTCTCCAAGTTATCAATTTCATATGAATTTGGAAGTTCAGGGATTTCTTATGAAAAATCTAGCACGTGATGACGCCTGGAACAATTATTTTATTTTAGGCCATACGTTTACTCAATTTTATAACATGCCACAATTTATCTAACTTGGATATTTGATATCCAAATTCGATAAAATGTCTCCAAATTATCAATTTCATATGAATTTGGAAGTTCAGGAATTTCTTATGAAAAATCTAGCACGTGATGACGGCTGGAACAATTATTTTATTTTAGGCCATACGTTTACTCAATTTTATAACATACCACAATTTATCTAACTTGGATATTTGATATCCAAATACGATAAAATGTCTCAACATTATCAATTTCATATGAATTTGGAAGTTCAGGGATTTCTTATGAAAAATCTAGCACGTGATGACGCCTGGAACAATTATTTTATTTTAGGCCATACGTTTACTCAATTTTATAACATGCCACAATTTATCTAACTTGGATATTTGATATCCAAATTCGATAAAATGTCTCCAAATTATCAATTTCATATGAATTTGGAAGTTCAGGGATTTCTTATGAAAAATCTAGCACGTGATGACGCCTGGAACAATTATTTTATTTTAGGCCATACGTTTACTCAATTTTATAACATACCACAATTTATCTAACTTGGATATTTGATATCCAAATACGATAAAATGTCTCAACATTATCAATTTCATATGAATTTGGAAGTTCAGGGATTTCTTATGAAAAATCTAGCACGTGATGACGCCTGGAACAATTATTTTATTTTAGGCCATACGTTTACTCAATTTTATAACATGCCACAATTTATCTAACTTGGATATTTGATATCCAAATTCGATAAAATGTCTCCAAGTTATCAATTTCATATGAATTTGGAAGTTCAGGGATTTCTTATGAAAAATCTAGCACGTGATGACGCCTGGAACAATTATTTTATTTTAGGCCATACGTTTACTCAATTTTATAACATGCCACAATTTATCTAACTTGGATATTTGATATCCAAATTCGATAAAATGTCTCCAAATTATCAATTTCATATGAATTTGGAAGTTCAGGGATTTCTTATGAAAAATCTAGCACGTGATGACGCTTGGAACAATTATTTTATTTTAGGCCATACGTTTACTCAATTTTATAACATGCCACAATTTATCTAACTTGGATATTTGATATCCAAATTCGATAAAATGTCTCCAAATTATCAATTTCATATGAATTTGGAAGTTCAGGGATTTCTTATGAAAAATCTAGCACGTGATGACGCCTGGAACAATTATTTTATTTTAGGCCATACGTTTACTCAATTTTATAACATACCACAATTTATCTAACTTGGATATTTGATATCCAAATACGATAAAATGTCTCAACATTATCAATTTCATATGAATTTGGAAGTTCAGGGATTTCTTATGAAAAATCTAGCACGTGATGACGCCTGGAACAATTATTTTATTTTAGGCCATACGTTTACTCAATTTTATAACATGCCACAATTTATCTAACTTGGATATTTGATATCAAAATTCGATAAAATGTCTCCAAATTATCAATTTCATATGAATTTGGAAGTTCAGGGATTTCTTATGAAAAATCTAGCACGTGATGACGCTTGGAACAATTATTTTATTTTAGGCCATACGTTTACTCAATTTTATAACATGCCACAATTTATCTAACTTGGATATTTGATATCCAAATTCGATAAAATGTCTCCAAATTATCAATTTCATATGAATTGGGAAGTTCAGGGATTTCTTATGAAAAATCTAGCACGTGATGACGCCTGGAACAATTATTTTATTTTAGGCCATACGTTTACTCAATTTTATAACATGCCACAATTTATCTAACTTGGATATTTGATATCCAAATTCGATAAAATGTCTCCAAGTTATCAATTTCATATGAATTTGGAAGTTCAGGGATTTCTTATGAAAAATCTAGCACGTGATGACGCCTGGAACAATTATTTTATTTTAGGCCATACGTTTACTCAATTTTATAACATGCCACAATTTATCTAACTTGGATATTTGATATCCAAATTCGATAAAATGTCTCAACATTATCAATTTCATATGAATTTGGAAGTTCAGGGATTTCTTATGAAAAATCTAGCACGTGATGACGCCTGGAATAATTATTTTATTTGATGTCTGATATTGGTGGTCGATATAGCGGTGTTGCATCTTCAATTTGAATTCATCAAAAACGTATAAATTCAAAGAGATGTCTGATATTGGTGGTCGATATAGCGATGTTGCATCTTCAATTTGAATTCATCAAAAACGGATAAATTCAAAGAGATGTCTGATATTGGTGGTCGATATAGCGATGTTGCATCTTCAATTTGAATTTATTAAAAACGGATAAATTCAAAGAGATGTCTGATATTGGTGGTCGATATAGCGATGTTGCATCTTCAATTTGAATTTATCAAAAACGGATAAATTCAAAGAGATGTCTGATATTGGTGGTCAATATAGCGATGTTGCATCTTCAATTTGAATTTATCAAAAACGGATAAATTCAAAGAGATGTCTGATATTGGTGGTCGATATAGTGATGTTGCATCTTCAATTTGAATTTATCAAAAACGGATAAATTCAAAGAGATGTCTGATATTGGTGGTCGATATAGCGATGTTGCATCTTCAATTTGAATTCATGAAAAACGGATAAATTCAAAGAGATATCTGATATTGGTGGTCGATATAGCGATGTTGCATCTTCAATTTGAATTTATCAAAAACGGATAAATTCAAAGAAATGTCTGATATTGGTGGTCGATATAGCGATGTTGCATCTTCAATTTGAATTTATCAAAAACGGATAAATTCAAAGAGATGTCTGATATTGGTGGTCGATATAGCGATGTTGCATCTTCAATTTGAATTCATCAAAAACGGATAAATTCAAAGAGATGTCTGATATTGGTGGTCGATATAGCGATGTTGCATCTTCAATTTGAATTTATCAAAAACGGGTGCTATGGTTTAATACTAAGCAACTATGGTTTAAATGCAGTATTTACATTTACTTTGTTTAAGGATTTCCCTTATTTGGTTGCAGGAATTGTGTACTCTTCTGTTACAGTTAGAGCAAACTAACGGATTTTCTTCTACTTCTTTAAAACACACAATGCAATTTACTAGCGTCGAGGATGAATTTTGCATTATGTGTTTTTTTAAAAACTGTCTATATTTTGACATTGCTTTTAAATATTCCCCACGTTTTCCAGATGATATCAAAGGCATATGTGTCCTATTTGAGGTTATACCTACCGCATATGTCACTAACGCTCCGCAATTATAACCATCTTTTTGTAGTGGTAGGCTGTAGTTGACCTCGCTTTTAAAATGAGTTAAATATAATAATAAATAAATATAACTTCCAAATTCATATGAAATTGATAATTTTGAGACATTTTATCGAATTTGGATATCAAATATCCAAGTTAGATAAATTGTGGCATGTTATAAAATTGAGTAAACGTATGGCCTAAAATAAAATAATTGTTCCAGGCGTCATCACGTGCTAGATTTTTCATAAGAAATCCCTGAACTTCCAAATTCATATGAAATTGATAATTTGGAGACATTTTATCGAATTTGGATATCAAATATCCAAGTTAGATAAATTGTGGCATGTTATAAAATTGAGTAAACGTATGGCCTAAAATAAAATAATTGTTCCAAGCGTCATCACGTGCTAGATTTTTCATAAGAAATCCCTGAACTTCCAAATTCATATGAAATTGATAATTTGGAGACATTTTATCGAATTTGGATATCAAATATCCAAGTTAGATAAATTGTGGTATGTTATAAAATTGAGTAAACGTATGGCCTAAAATAAAATAATTGTTCCAGGCGTCATCACGTGCTAGATTTTTCATAAGAAATCCCTGAACTTCCAAATTCATATGAAATTGATAATTTTGAGACATTTTATCGAATTTGGATATCAAATATCCAAGTTAGATAAATTGTGGCATGTTATAAAATTGAGTAAACGTATGGCCTAAAATAAAATAATTGTTCCAAGCGTCATCACGTGCTAGATTTTTCATAAGAAATCCCTGAACTTCCAAATTCATATGAAATTGATAATTTGGAGACATTTTATCGAATTTGGATATCAAATATCCAAGTTAGATAAATTGTGGCATGTTATAAAATTGATTAAACGTATGGCCTAAAATAAAATAATTGTTCCAGGCGTCATCACGTGCTAGATTTTTCATAAGAAATCCCTGAACTTCCAAATTCATATGAAATTGATAATTTTGAGACATTTTATCGAATTTGGATATCAAATATCCAAGTTAGATAAATTGTGGCATGTTATAAAATTGAGTAAACGTATGGCCTAAAATAAAATAATTGTTCCAAGCGTCATCACGTGCTAGATTTTTCATAAGAAATCCCTGAACTTCCAAATTCATATGAAATTGATGATTTGGAGACATTTTATCGAATCTGGATATGAAATATCCAAGTTAGATAAATTGTGGCATGTTATAAAATTGAGTAAACGTATGGCCTAAAATAAAATAATTGTTCCAGGCGTCATCACGTGCTAGATTTTTCATAAGAAATCCCTGAACTTCCAAATTCATATGAAATTGATAATTTGGAGACATTTTATCGAATTTGGATATCAAATATCCAAGTTAGATAAATTGTGGCATGTTATAAAATTGAGTAAACGTATGGCCTAAAATAAAATAATTGTTCCAGGCGTCATCACGTGCTAGATTTTTCATAAGAAATCCCTGAACTTCCAAATTCATATGAAATTGATAATTTTGAGACATTTTATCGAATTTGGATATCAAATATCCAAGTTAGATAAATTGTGGCATGTTATAAAATTGAGTAAACGTATGGCCTAAAATAAAATAATTGTTCCAAGCGTCATCACGTGCTAGATTTTTCATAAGAAATCCCTGAACTTCCAAATTCATATGAAATTGATAATTTGGAGACATTTTATCGAATTTGGATATCAAATATCCAAGTTAGATAAATTGTGGCATGTTATAAAATTGAGTAAACGTATGGCCTAAAATAAAATAATTGTTCCAGGCGTCATCACGTGCTAGATTTTTCATAAGAAATCCCTGAACTTCCAAATTCATATGAAATTGATAATTTTGAGACATTTTATCGAATTTGGATATCAAATATCCAAGTTAGATAAATTGTGGCATGTTATAAAATTGAGTAAACGTATGGCCTAAAATAAAATAATTGTTCCAGGCGTCATCACGTGCTAGATTTTTCATAAGAAATCCCTGAACTTCCAAATTCATATGAAATTGATGATTTGGAGACATTTTATCGAATTTGGATATCAAATATCCAAGTTAGATAAATTGTGGCATGTTATAAAATTGAGTAAACGTATGGCCTAAAATAAAATAATTGTTCCAGGCGTCATCACGTGCTAGATTTTTCATAAGAAATCCCTGAACTTCCAAATTCATATGAAATTGATAATTTTGAGACATTTTATCGAATTTGGATATCAAATATCCAAGTTAGATAAATTGTGGCATGTTATAAAATTGAGTAAACGTATGGCCTAAAATAAAATAATTGTTCCAGGCGTCATCACGTGCTAGATTTTTCATAAGAAATCCCTGAACTTCCAAATTCATATGAAATTGATAATTTTGAGACATTTTATCGAATTTGGATATCAAATATCCAAGTTAGATAAATTGTGGCATGTTATAAAATTGAGTAAACGTATGGCCTAAAATAAAATAATTGTTCCAGGCGTCATCACGTGCTAGATTTTTCATAAGAAATCCCTGAACTTCCAAATTCATATGAAATTTTGAGACATTTTATCGAATTTGGATATCAAATATCCAAGTTAGATAAATTGTGGCATGTTATAAAATTGAGTAAACGTATGGCCTAAAATAAAATAATTGTTCCAGGCGTCATCACGTGCTAGATTTTTCATAAGAAATCCCTGAACTTCCAAATTCATATGAAATTGATAATTTGGAGACATTTTATCGAATTTGGATATCAAATATCCAAGTTAGATAAATTGTGGCATGTTATAAAATTGAGTAAACGTATGGCCTAAAATAAAATAATTGTTCCAGGCGTCATCACGTGCTAGATTTTTCATAAGAAATCCCTGAACTTCCAAATTCATATGAAGTACAAAGTTTATAGTGATTGTTTATTTTTTATTAAACAACTGATTTATATTAACGGAAGCAGATTAATTCTATTTTATAAATGTATGTATGTATTTGCAAACTGAATTTAATTTCATTATTAATTTTTGTAATAAATATAATTAAAAATATTGTTTCTAATAAATTATTGTGATTTATTAATTGGACTCATTTGGACTGAAATAATAAACATTTAAAATTTAAAATAAAATGAGTTCGCCCGAATGTATGTTTTTTTTATATTGACACTAATACTTTTACAATATGAAAAAACTTAATACAATTTTAGAAAAAACTTCTTTCGCCTATATAGGCGGATGAAGTTTGTACTATAAGCTTACTAACTATATATGACGTAATTTAGAACAAAATTAGTAAAATGTTCACTGGCATTATAAACATGTAAAGTTCTTCGAAAAACGATTACATTTGTTTTTGTTTCCTCTGACGTATACTTTAGTTTATATAATTTCATACTGTTCATACATATCAAATTCCGATGTCTTAAATTAAAAAATATTTAATCCATCGCCTATATAGCCTATAACTCTGAACAACGATCCTGTGATATGACGTTTTGGATTATTTTCTGTAAAGGATATGTAAAGTCTTTGGTGTATTTTACCTCGCTAGGCAATTTGTCACATATTACATTTATTTGCTAAATATGTTTCTTATATTTACATGTAACTTCTAATTTACTGGAAACGTGATATGGGCCTGGGGGTCGCTTCTCGTTTTGTGAAAAAATGAAAATAAAAAATTATTACATGTAAACCACGCATGATGAATCCAATTTTGTTCTATTATTTGTGTGCGCCTACTTTAAAATATAAAATTTTCGAATTGCACTAATGTGCGGTTCCACACTTTAATTCTTTGCTCTTGATTCTTTCTTCGTTTCCTTCCTCTTCACCAACAAACTGCGGCGGAGAAATTTTGCGGCGGGAAATCTTTAATTCTTTTTAAATCAAAAATATTTTTTGATTCTACTGATTTCTTGCACTACTACGAAGATAAACTATTTCAAGGCCATTTTGTTTATTCATTTATTATTATTATCATTTTACACACATACTTAAACAAAGAAACGCACAAAGAAATGCGCAAATGCGCATAATGTGGACGTCGAGTGATTTTTTAATATCGTAGAAGCAGGAGGAAAGAATTAAAGTGTGGAGAGGCGGATTGAGTATAGAAGTATGAGCCGATTAATCGTGGAATCGTAGTATATGCTTGGTTTGCACTTGACAATCTTACTTACAGATATCTTTTTTTTTCATATGAAAATATTTTGACGTCATTTATCATGTGTTCATAAAAAACACTTTGGATATGTCTTTTTATCAATGAAAACTATTTTCATTTGACTTTTTACGAAAAGGGAATCGATCGTATAGTACAAAAAGACCAACAATTTTGTTTTGTGATTTGAAAAACTGAAAATGGATGACTAGATATAAATGAAAATAATTTTTTTCACCGTATTTTATCACGGAACGAGCATCAACCCGCTGCTGCACTCTAATGAATTTGACAAATGAAAATATTTATCTAGGTAGTTATCCATATACAATCCTATAGTTAAAAAAAGATACAATGTTCAAGGTTAAACTTTCGCTTTTAAATTTTGTTGTTGACGCATCATAGCCTGGTAACACTTTGCGTAAATTATCAAGAAATTATGTTAACTATACTATTCCGATTGCCATAAATCCGAGAATTTTTATACTTATCCACTTAATTAATTGATCATATCCATTAGTAACTTTTAGATTTAGATATTGCTACAATATCCTAGCACGATGTTAACTTCACAAGTAAGTTAATATTAATAAAAAAATCTATTTTTTTTAGAAAGTTTTAATTTTACTTTTCCAATTTTGCTAAATTGACAATGCTTAAGCTAATATGACTTGGCATGATTAGGTTAACTTAACAAAAAATTAAGTTAAATTAACAATTCTAAGTTTACTTAGCGCAAGTACATAAATTTTTTTTTGCGTGTATGAGTTACGATTTTGAAATTTTACAGCAAAGTTACGAATTATCGAATTCCAAAACTTTATAGTTTTATAGAAATATACATCTTGAAAGTTTTCTAAAAATATTAATAAAAATTACCCATAATTTTCAAAACACAAACTGAATTTATCGATCAAAAAATTCATAATTTGGAATATCGAATCTTTTTGAAATGTCAAATTTGGTATCGGTTGTATATGTTATCGGTCAATTTATTAAATTCTGATGCGATTTTAAAAATTTAAAATTTTCAAAATTAAAATTTAGATGTTAGCTATCGTTTTATAAATTTTGAAAATAATAAATTATTTTTCTTCCAATTTATTAAAATAAATTTCGATAAAAGAATTCCGAAAATGTTTTAAAATAGAAAATTTAAATTTCAGTATATAATTTAAGATTTTAAAATATTGAAATTGAAACCAGCAAACCTTTAGCAAATTTTATTTTAATGATATTTATCATTTTATGGATCTTCTGGAAATCCATCTTTTGGAATCTGTACAGTTTTCAAAATTAAAATTGATTTTTGAGGCCTTACGTATAAAATTTAGAATTTTAGAAAAAATAAATTTAATGTTCAAGTCAACAAATAGTGACAACTTTTTAATTTTTTGCCATTCAATTTATTAAATTTTGATATAATAAGTTTTAATTTTTGAACGCAAACGTTACGAATACTGGAATCAAAAATTTGAGTTTATCAAATTTTAAACTTTTGAAACCGAATTTATAATTATGAATTCTAAATTTTAATTTGAATTATGGGAATTTGGAAACTTTGGAATTTTCTCAAATATTAAATTTCGATATATGTTTTCCGATAATTATTAATTTGATTCAATATTTAGTCTAGCTTATACCAATCAATTTAAAAATCTAAGAATTGTATTTTAAAATCAATTTTCCATGGCAGATTTAATCGAGTAGCTCTATACAGTCCTATTAGGTCAAAGAAAATTAAGTCTTATGCATAAAAATGGACAAATCTCTAAATCGAACTGAATAAAGTATCGGCGCAGCTACATACCAATATTTCCACAATACCACTCAGAAGATAAAAAAAAAACAGACAACAGAAAAAGTTACTCTTCTTGTATTTCGAGTATTTTCCTTTGAGTTTTATTATTTTTCATGATTTTTTTGTTTATCCGTATATATAATCCACCCCAGAACAAAAATAATAATTTCTCCCTTGTTTTGTTCAAAGTTGTATTTGTATTTTGTATTTTATATATATTTTCAACAGTAAATAAAATAAATAAAAAAAGTTCGAGAAAATCAAATTTGTAACAAAAATAAAATAAAATAAAAAATTTCCATTGAAAATTTTCCTATACATACACATACATATTCAGTATTTTTTTGAACGAATCAAAATAAAACAAAAATAAAAATTTGTTCGTATAAAATAAATAATAAAGTTATGTGGGTGGATGTTGAAAATAAAACAAATTAAAATATAGGAAAAGCGAAAACAAAACAAAAAAAATCGACTTTCCCAGAATAAAATAATGCTTGGCGATGGAAATGTTTGGTGAATATAATAAATTTCAATGCAACAATTGTATTGTATAAAGGGAACATTCAAACTTGTAATAGAGTTGATAACGCAGATAAAATAAAAAAACGTAAATATATAAAAGGAAAATGCCGAAAATGGATTATCAAAGTTTTGTGTTTTTGAAAATTTAATTTTCGTATTCTTTATTTGGTATGGCGAATGTGAGAATTATATATTTTTTTTTTTTTGCATGGCTAACACCCTCTGTTTGCATTTCTACGTTTTATGTAAACGTACTCGTACTCGTATATTCGGATAAGCATTTTGGTTCAGTGAACTTGTGATTAGTTTTTGGACTGACCTCTAGCGATATTTGTTGTTTTCTTCGAAACGAAAATGTGATTAACAATTCTGCTCCTATCAAGTGAATATAGTTTGTTACGACGTACATGTATAATAGATTCATGGACAAACTTTAGGTTTCTGGGATATTCATATAAACCTAATCGTTACCCTTGATATATATGTATATATACATATATACTTATATGTAGATAACCCGTTTCGTAACAAACTGCCTACCCCTATCGTATGTATATATTATTTTACCAGATTTGTTGTATTTTGTTGTGATCTTCCTATTATGATTGTATTCCGATCCGATTTCTAAAGTTTTTCAATTGTTGAACGAAAAAAACAGAATATATAGAAATAACAGAAGGTGAATTGTGAAGAAGTGTCGAAAATTAAATGATTGATCTTTTATTGATGGCCGAATTATTATTTAAAAAAATTATTGATGATACTTTTTTTTTATTTAATTTAATTTTTATTTGTGCTACAAATATTTTGTTACTCAAAATAATAATAATAATAATACATAAAAATAGTTTTTATTATTATTAATTTAATTTTTAAATTTAATTCCTTATATTTTATATACATATTTGTTAAGACGAGATCTTATATATACATATATACATATATGCATGAACAATGAATGTTATTCATGGTTTGAAGATCAATCGGTTACACATATAATATATGGTTTTAAATATTATGTATATGTTGTTTTTATTTATGCGTTCGAACGATTCTGTCTGATCATCATCATGATCTTCATTCATAAAATATTAGATTTTTATTATTTATTTATTTTATTTGGCGGAATAACAAAAATATTTGGTTTGGTTCAAAAGCAAATCATATACAGATATATGGTAAATGTTTACTAATTTAATATAACAATTGTCTTTGATCTGAGCCGCGGCATATTTATATACACCTTTTTGGATAGTTATATATGTATGTCACATTTGTGAAATGAACTTTTGATTTATATGTATGTATGTATATGCTCAACCACTTCTCCAAGATGTCCTAAAATTATAACAAAAAATTCATGCGCTGAGTAGATTTTCAAGTCTTTTGAAATTCTTTAACGGATTAACGCCCAATCAAAATAAAACAATCAATTGTTTTGTAACCGCATGCTTTGAATGATCTTATTGTGTGCCTCAAATAATTTTTAAGCGCACTTCAAAAATAAAAAATTCTAAATTAAATAATTAGTTTCAAAATTAACTTTCATTTGCGCGGCGGTGTTTTGATTACATAATATAATTTAGCTACCGTTTTATTTCTAGTATGCTTCAACGTTGTTGTAATTTATAATGTGCATGCATAATATGAAGATTGCTCTTAGCTATAAATATATATATATAGAAAGTGATGATAGCGGTACTTTTATGAAATTGTTCCCAGGTAGACAAAGTATACCTATATACTATATACAATCATAATTATGTCAGGGAATATATATTGTCATGTCTTTAAATTAATGAACTAAACATAAATAAAATTATGATCTCATTAAAATTAAATTACGATCAATTCCTAACAACCAAAAAAAAAAAATCAGTAGCTTTGAGATATTCAAAAATCCATTACATTCAAACATGTTTGCATGTACTATGTATACCGCCATGAATCATTAAATTGTAATAAACTCTCAATAAAAACGAATTTAATTGAGACTCTTGGCAAATGATTCATGTATATATATAGATATATATACATACCATCTTGTGTGGCCATATCATCACTATATATATACAAATTATACATATAGATATTGTAAAAAAATCTGATCGATATAACACATTTCCCTCTCCCGATCGTATCTATACATAATATACCAAATCGATCGATTAAACTATTTTATTGAAGGAAACGAACGATAAAGTGATGATCGATCAAAATAATTGTAACGATCCTTTATCAATCGATTCTGTTTGTCGTCATATTATATATATAGTCATGGTTGAGATGTCAGATCAAATGTCATTAATATATATGATTTTATGGTTAACGATCAGGGTAGACTTTTACAGTATCAACATATTTTGATTTAATTTTCCATTTGTTCACCCTTTTTTCAATTGATCATGCAATGAAATTTTTAAAATTGATGATCGAGTTGAAAATGAATGATATATTTTTGTTAGCTTTGAATACATACTTATGTACATACATTTTATATATTATAGTGCGTGTTATAAAACCGCATAATAAATCCAGGTGGATATCGTTTTTTTTTATACACAATAACAACTCTTTACGGGCAGATTAAAAGAAGCAACGTAAAAAATTGTTAAGAAGGAAAATACGAAAATTCGTAACCAACAAATTGGTTACATTTAGTATTTGTTTTATTTTTATCTTTCAATAACTCGGACAGAAGTTCTGAGCGGTATATAAGAAATAAATTGAATGCCAAATTGATATATGTTTGATATACATATATATATATATATATATATATATATATATATATATATATATATATATATATATATATATATATATATATATATATATATATATATATATATATATATATATATATATACTCGTACAATATACGATTAGGGCTTTTTAATAAAATTTCGTATTACATTGTGAATGTTATAACGATCGCGTTTACAAGAAGCTCCTCGATCGTATATACATATGTACATATACATATCTATACCATAAAAAGTAAAAACGAACATTTCCTGACTTCATTCAAAAATGTTATCGCGCAAGCAAAACTAAATTAAATTGTATTGCCTTGAGGATATTAAAAAAAAATTGTTTATTTATTTTTATTATTATTATTTTTCCGAAATAAATAAAAATAAAAAACTAATATATTATTTATAAACTTTTAGTTTTAAAATTAATTATTTATTTCTTTTAAGGCAATTTTTTTTTATACTTCTTGTAAATAAACTACTACCGTGGTCATGTTTAAAAAAACAAAAAAATCTTATTATTTTTTTTTTTCTGTAATTTTCTGTGTTTTTTCTTTAACAAGATTCAAATAAATTATATTGAAGATCAATTAAAAAATAAATAAAAATAAAAATCGAATGAGTATAAATAAATAAATATAAATAATAATTTTAGAATTTGATTAATTTGCAATTTCATCTTAGTTTATTGAATATAAATTATTATATACTTAGTAGAATCTGATGCTGGCTTAACAAAATGAGCAACAGTGGAAAGCCTAGCTCTGTGTATGGGTAATCAACAAGACGATTGCCTATAACTCTCTTAAATTAAATATTGAATTTTTAAAATTATCTTGAATTCCTAAATATTATACTTTTTATTTATAAATTTCATTAATCCTATAAAGTCACAATACCCCAATTTTGGCACCTTGATAAAATTTTAAATATAATTTATGAAACATTATTTTTTACAGTTCTGAATAATAATATTCGCACATAAATAAACTGTCGAATTTTAAAAGGGTTAAAGTTAAAATTTTAGAATTATGTCCGCAGTCAAATTTCAATCAGTTGAAAAAATTTTGGGTAACCAAAGAAACGCAGCAATTTTTTAGCCGTTTTTGCTTTTTGTAAAACTCAATACATTCTGTCCGCTTACGCATATAGAGATTGATTTCGATATGTTAAATTTATGTACAATTTAAGGTTAACCGTCGTCCGCCAACAGACAATAACGTGAATACAGCACAAACATTGAATAACAACAACAATATATCGATCTTTCCTCCTAGTATTACTGATGAAATTATTATGTATGCACTGACTGGCTTTGGCCACGGATGTAGACCGGATAATACACCATCATCTATATTAAAGAAACATTGCGGAATATCTGCAATTTGTCGTTATTAACCGGCGTGTTTCCAGATAACGATATCGCATCCATTCCAAAATTATTTGAGCTGGTCGTTTGCAACACCTTTAAAATTACATTGGCACGTCACATATCTGACAAACATCATGGACCATCATTAACCAGGAAGATCAACTTCCACAAATTTAGTGGAATTTACTAGTAAAACGATTAACGAAATTGAAAAGTATTATCAGATGAATTGTAGTTTACACCGACTTTAGCAAAGCATTTGGTTCTATTTGTCATCGTAATGCGTTCGATAGTCTTAACGCATTTGGTTTTCATTGAAATTTGTAAAATGGTTCAGCTCGTAATTAACAAACCGCACTCAATATGTGTTAATTGGAAATAAGAAATTCAAAGTTATCAGAGATACCTCGGGTGTTCCTCAAGGATCACATATATTGGACCCTGGATATTTCTTGTTTTCATCGACCGAGTTACAGAGGTTATAAAAAATTCTGACGTGTTTATTTTTGCAGACGATATTAAAATGTTCCATACCATCAAAGAAAGAAGCGATCCTGACCGATTGGGTCACCATGTAGCCAAAGCGAACTCAATGTTTGGGTTTATCAAACGATGGACCGGTGAATTCCATATAACAAATCAACATTATTGGCGCTGTATTTCGCCTACGTAAGATCCCAAATACAGTATGGAGCAACTGTATGGAGCCCCTACTATTCAATTCCTAACAAAAGAATTGAAAGTTTCAGTTGGGATTACGACTATGATTCACCTTATCATCAAAATATGGCACGCTTACCATCTTATAAGACCAAGTGCCAAGACTACAAAATCTGCACCGTTGAAAATAGAAGAGTTCTTTTGGACGCTGCATTTATAGGAAACGTTCTTCTCGGCTATATTGTTTCATGGTAGATCACCGAAAATAGCTCAATAGGAGGCTCCGTTTTCATCGATTTCTGTAGAAATAGATTGGCTAAATCATTCAACATCAAATTTCTTCATCAATTTGATTTGAATTTATCCAGACACCGCTATAAAAAACTTGAAGTTACTTTTTAAATTAAAAAAAATTTTCTTTTTCTATAAAAGGCCGTTTTATACCACCTAAATATTCCAATATGCCAAGGAACTTAATATTGATACCTTAATTTTCATAGGAGCATCGGACTTTTGGTTTTGGTTATTTGCGAATTTTTGACTATTTACAAATGTTGATCCATTTAAGAATTTTTTATCACATAAGTATAAAGTTACGTTTATTCAACTAATTTTAATCATTTTCGATCAATTTTAAATGTCTAATAGGTTTTGTATTTTTGACATTTTTCACACATTTCAATTCCATATCAATATATAGGAATTAGGGAAAAGGAATTTTCCTTTTGTAACACTTTTTCCTAACAATTCTTCCCAAATTTGTAGAAGCTTATTCTGGCAGTGTTGGAAATAAATTTTTGAGAAAAAGAAATTTAATTTAAATATGTTTACTACAAGTGGTGTTTTATTTTTATTCATCAAAATAGACTTACTAAAAATTACTTTTAATTTTAATAAAAATTAATTTTATTTGTGGTGAAAAACGTGATAAAAGAATAAATTTCTTCAAATTTTAATAGACTGAAAATATATTTATTTCAATTCAAGGTGGACATTAATAAATGATGTGTGTTACCATGATCTGAATCACTATTTGAATCCGAAATCATTAAACCCGAAAGTTTAACACTTAAACTATATATATGAACTAACAAATTTGAATTATAAACGAATAACGTCAAATTTCAAATAATAAACAAGTAAAACCAGGTAACTATAGATGCATTAATATGTGTTAATTTACTTTTGTCACTATATAGAGGAAAAAGTTAACGTTATGGGATTTTTCATCACCAGAGAGGAAATACATGTTTTTCAAAAATAAATTATGTATTTTGTAAAAAAATTATGTTTGTTTTCTCGCGGTTAAATGGAACAGTGATTTTTTACAAAACAACATTTAAACAATGATGTGTAGGCCATCATCGTGCTACTGTGCAATCTGAATCCTAAAAGGGAATGTGTAGTGCAAATCAATCGATTTGGAACCAATTGACACGTGCTTTACGTTTATATGGAACCAAAGAATTAACATTCTACCGTTCATTGATGCGTTTCTCCACTTGGTCAGCTGTATATTTAATATGAATATGCAATATCCCACTCATGAAACCCACAACCGGAGAACGATTGCGTCATATAGATTTAAGCCTACAGGGTAGAACCAAATACGATAAGGATTGTTTACAAGAATAAAAACGATAACAATGTAAGTTATGTCGCTCCAATTTTGAACTAAACTATCAATTGCAATCAAATTTGAACGAGTTTTATCATCACGCTGGAATGTGGATATACGTTCACCGTGGGCAGTGAGCAATGATAAGCCTTCATACGCAGTGGCTCCTCTAGCATTTCATTTTTACTATTTTGAAGGGAAACTCGATAGCTACTATCAAAACTCTATGAAAGAAATCCTGCAGTACATGAAGTATTCAAACGCTTTTATTATTGATGATTTATCAAAGCTTTATTTCAAATCAATTGATACACTGCCTTACTCAGCTAGCTCATAATCATCACTTAATGTTTTTGTATATACGACAATGTGAACCAGGTGTAGAGGATCCTGTATAGCTGGTCATCGTTGGGCGTACGATGGAAAACCCGATTTACAACAACCAAAAGATACATATTTTGTTTTAATGATACAGAAGTAATGCAGGGAGCAAACAATTTTTGAAAGAATTGATAAACTTACTTTACCTCTGGATAAAAGTAAACCGCGGATATCATATCAATTCAAGGAGTTCCAGAGGATATGGTAAATCAACGTGGATTCTAAATTCACACCGAATTGGGAAAGATCTGGTGCTACGAAACATGGCATTAAAGATATAAAAAGTAAAGTGGAGTCTCAGTGTAAGGGTATATAGGGATAAACTTTAATGATATATCAAAATCAATATCGGACGATTTTATCATACCTTTTAAATGGCTCTAAAAAAATATGAAACTGTTTACATTGAGGAGTATATGATGGTACATGCGGGACTACTATAGGTCTACTATCGCTGCCAAGTGACTGTTGTAAGTTGTTATCCTGGGCGACCAAAATCAAATACCATATTGATAGACTGAACTATGTCAACATGCGCTATTTTGACGCTAACACATACACAACAAAATCCAAAAATCTTAATACAATCTATAGATGGCTGATGTTGTGCAGGCGTTACAGCCTATATACCACGATTTTTGTACTACCAATAATAAACATTCACGAAAGCCGATAAAAAACAGTTTAAAAGCAAACTGAAGTTATCAGATTCAAGTGAATTATTGACTATCCATGAGGCACAAGGTGTAACTTCAACAAATGTAATCTGTGTGCGGTTACTTGATACAAAATTGGAACTTTTTAAGAGCATGCATTAGTGGTATTAACACTTTGCACCAGTAAAAGGCGACCAACTGTACACATTTGCTCGTAGAGCTATTCATGCTAACATACAGAATCTTCAGCGAACTTATGCAAAACCAAGTGGCACTATAACACTAGCAACGAACAACTTGATAACTATAAGAATCTAACTATTTACTTTCAAAATGTAAATAGAATGTTTATATAATATGTGAGACGTCCCTTAACAGAGAGATTCACAGTTCTGAATTCTTTCCATCGCGATACGTGGTGTATACAGATGTGACCGCTTGTCTTTGTCGAGAAAAAATAAGACTGCGGCGTGGGAGTACCCATCGCCATTAATAAATCAAAATCAAGTGAATGGATTAATCTATCCAACTTATCCATCGAGCACTGTACTTGTACGTTGCATATATTTCACCAGACTCACCATTATCATCGTACACTGTACACTGCGATACCATCGTATAGAAATTAACAACTTGGCCAACCCAACTGACTCCAATTTAATAACGGGTGATTTTGGTTTACCATTAATTAGTTGGACATTTGATGTAGAAGTAGCTGAAATCCTTCCCATTAATGTGACATCGGAAAGTGAGTCTCTTTTCATCGATAGTAGTTAACTTAAACAACTAAAAGGACAAGGCTTACAAAGAAAAACTGAAATGTTATTCTGAGTCTATAGTAAACATAAATACATAATCTGTTACCAACGTTTCGAAAGCTATACTACCTGACAAAGTATACAAAGATTACTTTCTTTAGGTCTCTTGTATTCAAGAAAAAATAAAGCATGATCCAAAATACTTTTGAAGCTACTTTAAATCGAAATGTGAAATTAACGGTTACCCAGAATATATGACATTTGAGGAACAAAAGTCTTGTTATTCGTAAGTCATATCTAATGTGTTTGCTAAATTCTTTCAATCAGTATATAAGCCGGAAGCGAGAACAACAACAATGTGTCCATACAAATACCCCAAATATCACTGAATGATATATATCAGGCTCTTTAGATACTTTTGAGGATGGAAGCGGCCCGGATGGTATACCAGCTTCATTATTAAAAGACTAAAAAAATTTGGCAATTCCTCTGTGCCTACTTTTCAATCAATCATTGAAATTAGGAGAATTTCCCAAGAAGTGGAAAACAACGAGAGTGACGCCGATATTCAAAACTGGAACGCGGGATGATATTTCATGTTATAGAGGTATACAACGTCAATTTCATCAATCCCAAAGTTATTTGAACTGGTATTAGTTTGCAACTCATTCCGGACCGTGGTACCTCAATACATATCACTATATCAACACAGTTTAATGCCAAAGAGGTCTACTACAACCATCCTTATGAAGTTCACCAGCAGCACGATTAAAGTAATTGAAAATCACAAGCAAGTAGATGTTATATACACAGACTTTGCCAAAGTCTTTGACTCCATCAGTCATTGCAAAGCCTAGAAAGCTTATATAAATTGGGATTCTGCGGCCGCTTTATCAACCTATCAACAGGATGGCCAAAAGTTTTAATAAAATCGACCAGCTATTCGATTTCGCTTTAAGTAGAGATAGTTTTAAACGTATAGGTTGAAGCAACAGAAATCAAATAAATATAATAAATAGAAATAATAATTACGAATAAAGTCCTTATGAACCTGTGCACATGAACTAGCAAAACTAAACCCGTGCAAACTCTAGATAACAAAATTTCTGATTTTCACCAGAAACCCCTCCACGAGCCAATGGAATTTTTTCACTTCAAATTCCGTGAGTACTTTGATGGACTAATGCAAACATTGCAAATAACCATAGACCTTGTCAAATCTAGACTAATCGCACCCAAATCTACTTACTCGTCATGCTAAATTCCATGTCCCAACACTATACAATTACTGCCTCGTATATAGGAAGTTGATTGCCAAAATCCCAAGAGAGAAAGAAAATAAAGAAATCTGCCTGAATATAGCGGGAAAAAAAGACATCGTAAAACTCTGCATTAATTTCAAAGTAATATTCCAAATAGAAAATCTTAAACTTATACATTCACTATAACGCTGTTAAACACAACATGGATACAGGAGACGAGATATTCGCGTTCAAGGCATTATTCCCCCAAGTAGTACTTTATCGATAGTACCCAAAAAGACGGAGGCCTTACGAAAAACCAAGTGGATATTTGTGATTAACTTGTAGGACATTTTCGGCCGAATTCGTATTTTACGAATATGTTCAAATGCCTTTCGAACTAATGAGTGTGCTCAGAACCTCCCAACGAGTAATGGATGGTGTCCAATCTAATTTCGACACAAGGAAATCGTATTTCTTTGCCATCTGTTCGAAAGGAGTGCAACCAATTCCTGACAAAATCCAAGCTATACAAAATATTCCCATTCCATTGATTGGGAAACAAATTAAAAGGATTCTATCAACTCATGCGGGATATTATAGGAAATTCATTCCGAATTTTGCCAATGTCACAAAATTTATAACCGAATATTTAAGAATAGACAAAAAATCATAATACACTCAGTGCTTCGAACAGCTGTGCAAACTCAACGAGATAAAGCAAACAAAAGATTTACCAGTCTGCTATGTCTCCATGACATTAGATCAGGGATAGTAATCCAATTGAATTAACAATTTTTGTAGCTTCGGATATAGCATCTTTCATTTTGTTGTGGGTGGATTTGGATCAATTAAAACCCTGAAATGAAAGGTATTGGTTCACGAGTTCTATTTCGAATGATGGCCATTCCTGATTTTTATTTTCCATATTTATAATAATATGTTTTATTTTATATTCATAGGTCATATTAGTAAACCTTACTCCAATAAATAAATAAATATGTATATGAAATGTCAACACAATTTTAGAATTAAAATTGGTATTCATAATAAAATCATTTTATGCAGTTTTACAATAATTTATCAAATGAAATTCTGAATGATAATTACTAATTAGAGCTTGTCCAGCATTTCAACGAAACAGTTTGAATTTATAAATAATTCTCAACGTTTAATTTAACTCCATTTAAATTTGAAGATTTTATTTAATATTTTTTTGGAGCATTTGAGGTTGGTATGCGGATGAGCCAGCTGGCCTTCTTGTTTATTTTTTAAATTTGAATCAAGAACTAATATTGGATAATCTTAAGCTATAATAGTTTGAGAACATTTGAGTACTTTAGTACACGTCAAATTTTAAATTAAATTAATTTATTTAAAAATCCAAAATCTAAATTAAAATAAAATTCTCGTTGAAAATCAAACTGAAATGTATATCTGTACCATATATAGTTAACTTATAATTTAAAGTCTTAATTTCAAAATTTAATTTTATGTCAAATTAACATTTGCTTGGACTCTATAGGTTTTCTAGGCAACTTCTATAGGGAATGTCTAAATGAAATATTTATAAAACTTAAATTAATATGCGCCTAACTCATAATTTGAGGTATACATATGTACGAGTATATATTTGGTTAACGTTAATTAGAAAAACCTTGTATGTTATCTAAAAATATGTAGAAAACTTTTTCAATTCTTCCATTGGATACGAAACAAGCAAAATGTATATACTCGTATGTATATGTATATATCAACTGACATGCTGCAGTTTTTGATATACCGTCACATATATATGGCATATACAAACTGTTATAAGTGAATAACAATTTATCACATATCTATCAGTTAATTTTTCAATATTTGATTTTCATGCTTTAATACTTTGCATCCACGTTAAAAAAAATCAATATTTATTTTTAAAATAACAGCAAAAAAAATCGTCGTTATCATCAACACTCCAACCGTGTTATCATAAAGCATTTCGTTGCATTTTTTTTTTGCTAGAATTTCAAAAAAGCATGAAAATGTGTACACACTATTTTTTCTATATATTGACACAAAAGAGCACCAATTCAGTATGCTACGAGTATACATATATATATAAGCATGTATATATGAATGTACATAATATTATATAGGAAAATTGCAAACAGAGAGATACATTTTCCATGCATTTTCCTAAACAAATAGACATACGAATATAACAAAATCAATTGATTGCATAATCAAATAAAACGTAAACCAAATACAATTGAATATGGTCTCTATATACTCTCTCTACATATTATTATGTACTATATACATATGTATAGATTTACATTCCGTATATGTATATACATATATGATGGATACAATATTTTGCAATGAAAATTGATGTGTTTATATACAAAGGAAAGTAAATATATAACAACGTTTCTCGAAATCAGTGCAATATTACATAGATATATATATACGTAACGTATATAAAGCAACAACATGTACATTATATACATACATATATATCCACATGGGAAATGGAAAACAGAAAAAACTCCCCAAATAAAATGTATCTATAATAAAGTTACAAAACTCTTGAGATCTGGTAATTCGTATATTTTTCTTCATTTTATGAATACAAAACAGAAAACTTTTTGTTTTGTGTATATACTTATATATCTATATATGTACATATTTATGTACACAGAAGACAAAATACCATTACTACTATACTCCACATCACATCACACACAAAACGTTGGAGCAAGGAAAAAAGATTTTTCGAAATAAAACAAAAACGAAGAAAATCAAAAGAATAAGAAAACATGAGTCAGCAAAAAGGAGCTTCTTGATAGTACAAAGCAAAAAAAGTTTTGATTTATGTATACAAAATAAATTCATAATTTTTAAAACTTTTATTTATGAATTTGATTATTTTTATATATAACTGAATATTGGATTTTGTCGAGTGAAGGTTTTTTATTTATATGTGCGCGCGCGATGGTAAACAATGGAACAATGTTTTTTCTGGGCGGTATACGTACTTTTGATCGTTTTGTAATTTTATGTGATTGATATTCTGTTTGAGTTCATCCCGTTGTAAAAGATATATAGATGATTCGGGTAGCGATTCGTTTTGAAAATAATTATTTAGTTTCGGAAGGCCAACGCAGCCTTAGGTTATATCTTAAAGTTGGTGTATACATATTTGTTTAACAAGCTAATAAACACGATAACAACTAAACTTTCGAGACTCACTATATAGACATGATATGACTATAAATAAAAATAAAAATGATCGAATTCACAATTTATTTGATGAATAATTTTGTTCTTTTTTTTTTTAATTGGCTGGAACCCATACGGATTCCGCACTCAATGCCAGGACGGCCCATGAACCCAGGATTCTACCCTAATTCGCAGAAACGCACTGCAGCCCTAGCAAACTGTACAAATTTGAAGCCGAATAATATTGAAAGCAGGACAACTGCACACAAAGTGCAAGCAGTCATCATCTTCGCTAGTGAAGTTTTTTGCCATACGACAACTGAAAGTAGCAAGCCACTGTAGTCTTGGATCGTTCAAAGCGTAGTTCCTTATAACTTTCATGGTATAGTTAAAAGATAAGAAAGCCGCGGGTTCAGGTCCAATTAAAGTTAGCTGGGAAATGGATTTGGCTAAACAGTCTGCGATCCCATTCCCTTCCATATCACAATGTGCTGGCACCCACGTTATCGTAACGGTATTGTTGAAGCAAAGAAGATTAATGAAGTGTTTGCCATTCTTGATAAGTTTGAAGACAGTCAAGGGATTTTTCAATGAATTGAGCACAGCTTTGCTATGTTTTTGTTTTTAACAGCGAAATTTCAAGCCTCCATAACACTATACGTCAGCGCTGGACCAAGGACACTATAGATTCCAAATCTACCACTGAGGCCAGAACGAGAGCCATCTGAAAAAAAGACTATGGACTTGTCTAATATTTGGAGAAAATCCTCCGAAAACCACAAATCCCTTGATGGATAAACCACCTTGAATAAGTTGTAGCAGTTGTATTCATAGGTATAGTGATCTATCATTAATCATGTCGATTTCTGGTAAAAAATGAAGGGTAATTTTTAAAGGTTTGTCTGTGTCCCACTAAAGAACCGAGAACATTCCACGCCCCAATGCACCTCAAGCGAAACGCTACAGAACAAGCAGTGCCAAGAATAAAAGTGTGTAACTTTGGCAAGAAAATTGACTCTATAGACATTGTTTTGAAGACTATTAAGCTTAGCAGTAGAAGCCTTTAGATTAACAACTGGCCACCACACATCAGAAGCGTAAGATATAATATCGGTAAAACCAGCGATTTATAAATGAAAAACAACATCCTGGGTGTTAGACCCCAAGATTTACCAAAAGCCCTTCTACATTGCCAAAATACGGCAGTAGCTTTTTGTAGTTTGGAATCAAGATGAAGTTTCCAGGATAGTTTGCTATCTAAGATAACACTAAGGTGCTTGACTTGGTTATATCTGGTAATCAGTCGTCCAAAAAGATAAGGAACGGATAGATCCAGACCACTAGTACGCTTAGTAAAGACAATTAAATCTGTCTTAGACGGGTTAGAAATCGAGATAAAGGAGGTACTATCAAAAGCTCACGGTAGATCGAGGAAAGTACCTACAAGAAACTCCTTATTATAGGGGGATCTTTCAATGCTCGTTACAACTTGTAGGGCAATTTCACAGAACTTACCAACTATGTATAAGCATGTTGCATGTTACTGAGCGGGGAGGTAATTACGTGCTTATCTCTAATAAATCTGTCGTCAATTCTTTCTAAGGCTTTAAGAAAAGATGAAGACAGACTAATAGGTCGAAAAGAGTTGGGATCCGCATAATCGGATTTGCCAGTCTTCGGAATAAAAACAGGTAGGAGCCACAGAAGGAACCTTAATGAATACGGTCGTAACATCATCTGAGTTGAAAATGGCACAACCATGGAATTGAACAGATAGAAGCAGCTCACCAACTTCTCTATGACAGGAGGTAAGCTGACCGTCAGGTAGACGAAGAGTATCAGGTCTGTAAACACCATTCTTAGCCATGGCTTTATTTAGTCTAGCCATGCGCTGACAGACTATTAATTTCCTCGCAGAAGTTTAACCACGAAGCTCTGCAAGCGGATCTTAAACTTCGTTTATATTTTTTTTGTACATCTAGAAAATTATCCCAATCAATCTGACGATTGAAGTTCTTTACTTTGTTTTTAAGTTTCCTAGCGGATTTCCTTAACCTTTTAAGATCAGAATTCCAAAAGGGTTTGTTATTAGACTTTTGGTTCATAATAAGAAGGCTAGAGTTTTCAAAAGCAGTCGAAATTGCCAACTCAAGTGAGACATATGCATGTCGTTACTCGACCGAATTACTCTCAGTGGAGTAAGTCAAGAAGCCAGCTACGATAAGGCTTTATAGGTGGTCGTTTATGGTTAATGTTAAACGAGATACAGCTGTGATCAGAGGTGAGAACATCATCCGTCACCCTCCAATCAAAAATTAAATCAATGATAGACATAGAGCATAAACTGATGTCAATCACCTCACGCTGAATGGAATTAATCAACGTCGGCTCGCTGCCTATATTTAGAACTTCAAGGTCAGAAGAGCTTAAATAGTTGAACAAAGAAAATGTCATGATAGACTTTTTTGATATTTTATAGAGAACAAAATTGTTCTAAGTTTACTTGAATTTCACGCGTGTGATGCAACAACGAACATTTTTTTTAAGTTTAACTAAACTTTAGCTAACTTCAAGTCAATAAAACATTATTAAAAATAAATAAATAGATAAGTTAGAATAAAAATGTATTGTTTACTTTCCTAAAATTCAGTGGTGAATTTAGTTGAAAACGCCTTATAAAAGGCCTCATTACTGTCTTGATGACTTTTATCAACTTTTTCCAAATTTTCGTTAGTTATATAGTTATATATATTATAATTTTTTTATAATACACATCGACATATTTAAATTTTGATTGTGACATACAGCTAAAATTTCGATGGCTGAATGTATCACAGAATTAAAACGATAGCAAAACTGGCATTTAACCTATTGGTGTTGACATAGAAAATTTAATCCATTGGTGCATTCAGGTCCGCCAACTATTGCCAACATGTTGTGGAAAATCATCAAGTTGAGTTTTGAATGATATTGCAGGTGCGTACATGATACAAAAAATAAAAATTTTGATGCACAAAAATTACCACGAAGTTAGCTGTATGAGTTGAAATATTCACTACTCGTATATTCACTATAGCCTTTGTTAATAACGAAAATATTATGACTTTTGAGTGAAAAATTTTATTTAACTATACTCAAAATGAAAATTCTTTATTTATTTACAAATAAACGAGCAACAACACAAGTTTCTGATAAATAACGTTTTTTTAGGCAAAATATATGTTCCATTGACGAAAAAATAGCAACACATGTATAAGTTTCAGTTTTATTAATATGGCTATCCTGGTGAAGTTTTATTCGAGTTGAGAATATTTCTTGCTAACTTCATGGTGAATTTTTGTGCACTAGAATATTTTTTTTTGTATCATGTACGCACCTTGAAACATAAAAATTTCATAACAACGTCCATTTTCTCATCGGTATATTTGTATCGATACATTCAGCCATCATATTTTTGTATCACAAATTAATTAACTTTGAAAAGTTAAAATTATGTTATTTATATATATAGTTTAAGTTTTCAATGCTGACGTCTTGAACAAAAAATTTCAAAAATGATCAATCGGTTTCATTCAGGTCATATTTATCATATTTGTTAAACCGATTAGTGATGAGTTATGACAAGATGTTGGAGGACCTGAGAGTGCCCATTGATTGCGTTCAGTTCGCAACATATTGATTTTAATCAACATGTTGCCAACAGTTGGCGAACCTGAAAGCGCTCATTTACATAAACAAATTATCTTAGGAAATTTTCAACCCTGCGTTAAACACAGAAATGTTAGTTGCTTTTCAATCGACCACCGCAAGTATTAATACGCACTTATGGTGTTTGTCTTTGCTAAGTGAATTACTCATAACTGTTCTATCTTTTTATCATGAGAAGCTATACAAACAGTTAAGTCAAATTTGACCGCTTGGTGGTTTGGTGTCGAGTAATGAAAAGTCATAATTTTTTGTATTTTCCAGTCAACCATTTAGCCGAGACACCTTATTAGCACTTTGTTATATTAGCCGTGTTTCTTGACGTATGTTCTGATCCGGATCAGATCATATCTGCTTTCCTTTCATTTGTATAGCCGCGTTTCATGAAATAAACATAAAAATTGTACTATTTTTTGTTTTTGTATCAACATTTTGACCCAAAATGCTACTAGGATCAATATAATAACCTATAAACAAAAAATAATACAATTTATGTGTTGATTTCATGAAACGCGGCTATACAAATGAAAGGGAAGCAGCTATGATCTGATCCGGATCAGATCATACCTCAAGAAACACGGCTAATGTTAACAAAATCTTGAGTTAAATCTCATATGTAAGAACACACTTTTGTTATTTGATTTATTTATTCTATAAAAATATTTATTTGTGTAATAAAATTATATGATTATGATTATTGATTATTATATAAAATATAAAATGAATTTCTGTATAGAAGTAGAAGGATATAGTCTTATTGTAAAAGATTATACGAAGAGTAACGGATAAGACTTGAAAATGCTAGATGAAGTACTGAACAATATGAATTACGACGGGAAAGTTATGAATATGGGTCTAGTCAAGAATTCAGTAACTGCGCACTGATTCAATATAATCCATCAACATTTAACATTTTAAAACAATTTATTTTGTTTAAAAAAAATTAAAATGGTATTAGAACCTTATAAATGCTATAATATTATAAAGGTCATATTACACTACCATGTTTTATGGATAGATTATTATTTGTAGTATATACATAAATTTGAATTTCGAATTATTATTGTTTGTTATTGTTAATTATGATTTAATACTATATGTTTTTATATTTATTATTTTATGGATGAGCTTTAAGTTAATTAAAAAAATTAGGACAAAAAAATTATTCAAACGTAAACGATTTTTCAGTAGCTCGAATGATATCACAATACATAAACGTATATGGATGACGACATTTTACCATTTCCATATATTTATATTTAATTGATTCGATTAGTGTCTGTGAAATTAAGAGACCGCGGAAATTTGTGCCTGGGTTTTGATACTGATAGATACTCGTATATATGTATATTCTTGAAAATTTGGGAAAAGTCCCTTCATAATATTTAGGTCACCCGCCTCTAATTTTATTATATAGTTGGGAATCTAAACATACCTGTAACAAAAATTCCTGAAACTAATTTCGGAATATAATTCTGTACTTTCCTGAATCATGTTATGGTTGTTACAAATACGTCTATTCGAATGGCTTGTATACACAATTGAGAATTTATATTATTATTAAATTAAATTCGAATATCCGGGCTACCCTGTGTCATATGCGCACATATTAAATATATTATCTTCCTATATAATCCTCACATTAACAATGTTCTTATAAGCAAGAAAAAAAATATAAAGTGTTGATTAAATAGATGTAATCATAAAGATAATAGCCCATAATTGAATTTGTATATGGATAATGCTTCGTATGTGCGCGCCTTTGTATTATATTGCACTGTTGACAAATGGACTTTTTGGAATTAAAAAATCTTTTTGCCTTTGTAATTTGAAATTATTATAACAAATCAATTTTTAATGCTCCGCGTCTTATACATATATATATAATACAGAGCGTGGGTGGACATGAAAATAGTAATCTGAAATTATGAGATTGATTTGAAGCTGATTTTAAATTGTGAATGAACTACTTATTTCAATTACACATTTTTTTATTGTGTTCTTCGTAAGCTTGAAATATTAAATCGAATTATTTACTGTTCATCTTTCTATATATACATACATTGAATTGTCTATAGGGCTTTACATCGGAAAGGAAATTCTATTTAATAAAAATAAGAAGAAATTCAAATTTCATCTAAAATATACAATTTTTAGTAATTTACATAAAACAACAAAACGAAAATCCTTTTGATGATTATAAATAAAGACGAATTGCAAATGAGAATTCCCTAAGGTGTTATGTCGAATTTATGTTGGTTGATTCGTTTCATTATTGTTTTATCGCTACTGTTCGGTTTCTCTGTGTACACGATGATTGGAAACGGAAGAAAAATTTGTAACTCAAGCCAACTTATTAGAACTTTAATTTAGTATATATATGTATGTACTTAGTATTTATGTAAACTGAAATTTTCAATATAATTATACATCCTGCTGTATGTACAACATAAAATTAAATAAATATTCATCACTCGGTCGTTTGCACAGTAATTTTATGGTTAAATTATGTGAAAAATAATTTAAAAATTGAAATATGTTATTCATATATACGCATTTTGTGCATTGCACATGATTATTGCAAAAATATAAATAGCCGATACATAAATTCAATTGTTATGATAATTTTTGTAAAATACGTTGTTTTTATGACAAACATATATAGCGCATAATGAGTAATAATACTAATAGCACATAAATATACATAAATGAATATGATATTATACTTTGTTTGTAAAATATTTACGATCAAACTATGTATGTATATTGTAGTAGTGTGGCCCGTTTAAATTACGAGTTTTTTGAAAATCCAGTAAATATTTTTTTACCAATCGCATATATTTAAATTACCAAACCGATTACCTTCAACCTTTCTGAATCATCATCAGGAATTTTATCGTCTCATGGGAGCGGGAAATAAAATACCACTCGCGGACCGAAACTTGCAAGAAGCATCTGGGCACCAGGATACCTTGAACAAAAAACCAACAATGAGCCTGAATACAGGAAAATGTACGGTGCAGGGACTCGGAAGCCCAGTACCGGCGACTTTTGAGAGTGAGCAAGTGGGCTCGAAATCAAACGACCAGAATCTCTCCGCAGTGGTGTACTAACCAATTAAAAGAAACTTCGAATCAGGTAAAGAAAAAAACAAGTCTGTAATGAATATTAGACAGACGAAGAAGAACTCCGAAAAGAAATAGGAACCAATTAATAGTGGATACTAGGATCAAGAAGCACAAGAAAAACCACCACATTCAACATGGCAGTTTCCGATGTAGAGGAAGTGGCAAGAGAATCTGATTGGATCGTGAAAAAAGCAAACCCAGAGAGAAAAGAAAAGTAAAATCATCGCCAGAATATGTTGAGCAGGAAAAGCAAACATTAACATCGAGTAGACCAACTACTCAGTGCAACGATGAAATTCCTAACACAGAGAGAAAAAAACAGCCTCCACCAATAAACATAGTTGGTATTAAAGACTATCCGGCTGTCAAGGCTCTGATGACATCAATTACGGACAAGGACTTCAAGCTATAGTAACACTAGAAATGATGTTTGGAAGGTAAATGTTCCAGACTCAGATACTTATAGAAATCTCTCTATGAAGCTTAATGCTGAGAAAGTTCAGTGGAATACATATGAGGACAAGCAGGAAAGGCCAATTAAAGTTGTGGCTAGAGTATACTACATCAAACATTCGAGAGTGCAGATATAATTATACCGAGCTGCACAATAAAGGAGTCGGCATTAACGATGCTGCAAACATCATTAAAAAAGAGAGAAAGGTTGATGATAAAGGCAACAGTGTCGTCACAAAACGCGGGCTACCGCTTTTCATGTTAACTTTTGGCAAGGAGGAAAATATTCAAAAAATTCATGATATTCGAGCAATTCAAAATAATTAAACTCAGAATTGAACCAGCCAAGAAAAAGTCATTGCTGATAGTCTAATGCAAAAAATGTCAGGGCGTCAATCATACTCATAGATACTGTGGGCATATGGCAGGATGCGTTAAATGTGCTGGTAACCACCTTACGAGCACGTGCACATTATAGATAGGAACTCAGCTGCATAATACACTAATTGCAAGGGCCAACATCCAGCTAATTACCGTGGCTGTGAGGTAACTAAAGAATTACAAAATATAAGAAATCGTGCTAGAAAGTCTGATTTAAACTGTAGAAACCCTGCTAGTGAAGCTCCGACCAATCGACAGTCGAATCAGGAATGATATGAGACCAATAAACTCATATTTGAACATTTAAAAACTTGACAACATCGTTACCCACTTCACTAACTCCTCATATGCCAGAATACGTGGGTACAGATTTTACCATGTCATCCATCCATCAGAGAGAGAAGGGGGTGGATCTGCCAATCTTATTAAAGAGAATATAAAACACAACGAAAAACTAAAAATTGAAAGTGAATCTATGCAAGTTACAACTATCAAAACTCGCACAAAGTACAAAGAAATAAATTATCAGGAATATACTGACCACCACGACATAATCTGAAAAGAAGAAGAATTTTTAAACACCATGGGATGTTGTTTTATCATTGGTGGCGATTTCAATGCGAAAAACACATACTGGGGCTCCAGAGTTACTACACCAAAAGGGAGAGAGTTTTTTGAAGCAAGAAAAAAATTAAAATGTGACTTTTAATCTGGTGGCGCACCAATTTACTGGCCATTAGATTTAAACAAAATACCGGATCTTATAGACTTTTATGTAACAAAAAGTACATCAGATAACTATATTCGTTTGGAAAATAATGAAGAGATTTCGTCGGACCACTCTCCTGTTATTATGACGGTCAGTGAAACAATAATTAAAAAAGAGTTCACAGCGAGACTGTCTAATATGAATACCAATTGGAAAATTTTTCGAGAGTTACTAGAACAAAACATCAATCTTCAAGTACCAATAAACATCATACAAGTCGAAGAGGAAGTAGAAATAGCTAATAGAAAACATTCAATAAGCTGCGTGGCAAACTACATATTTCAAATACGCGCAAATAATATCAACTGTAAAAACTATCCACTTGATGTAAGAGAGCTTGTGGTAAAGAAACGTAAAGCTCTTGGCAAATAAATTGAACCAAAGAAAATAAAACCGTCCCTAATAACCTATGTAACAAGTTGAAATCTCTGATCAGAACAGTTAAGAATGAATCAATAAGTACATATTTGTCGTCACTTACTAGCCAAAAAGATACCGAATATTCTTTATGCAAAGCAACAAAAGTACTTAAGAGACCAACAAATTCGACGGCTCCAATTAGAAATGAGGATGAAAACTGGTTTCGAAGCGGTAAACAAAAAGCTGACTTGTTTAGGAGACAGCTAGAAGAAACGTTTCAACCATTACCCTGAAACTACTGAAACGATTTGATTAGCTTGAAATACAAATTGTATCTCTACAAGAGCTAAAAGAGAAAATTCAAAATTTAAATATGAAAAAATATCATGCGGGTACGACATCATAACTGGAGAAATCATTAGAGAATTACCAAATAAAGCGATACGTAAACTTCTCCATATAATCAATGCTGTGTTTAAACTAAGATACGTTCCAAGGCAATGGAAGGTGGCAGAGCGATAAAAAGTCCTTCAGATCGATATCCATACTCCCAACCAAATCCAAGATTTTTGAAAAATTGCTCCTGAAGAGAATGAAAACCATAATGGTGGACAGAAATATCATTCCTGACCACCACTAATCACACAGTTTGGAATCAGAGAAAACCACTCGACTATAGAACAAGTCCATAGAATCGCAGATATGTAATATAAATTAAATATGTTCAAGCGTTTTCCTGGATATATCGCATTAGCATTTGACCAAGTTTGGCACAAAGGATTGGAGTTCAAGGTCGAGCGAGACCTTCCCAAACAATATTATGAAACTCTGAAACCCTACATAACCGATAGACACTTCCATGTAAAATATGAAGACGAATACTCGGACCTAAAGAAGATTTCAGCGGAGTACCACAAAGTAGCGTATTGGGTCCTTCTTGTACTTCCTGTATACTCGGAATATACCACCAATGGAAGAAGCAACTATAGCAACTTATGCTGATGATACTGCGATTCTGGCAGTTGGGAAAAATGTAGAAGAAGCTACTGATAACAAATTGCAAAAGTCGACAAGTTTATAGTCTATATTGGATGAAAAAATGGAGAACAAAACATCTATTTACTAATAAAAATATGTCTAATAGAATCCCAATCGTAATCAACTCTAAACATGTTGCCGCAATATCTAGATATGACGCCGGATGCCAAGTTGAGGTGGGAAGAACATGTCAAAAAGACAAAGGAAGCGCTGAACATGAATGGAACATAAAATTACTGATATAGGAAATATTTATATAAATAAATAATTTTAATTTCTGGGACTAGCCGTTGGGCGATATCCCAACAATGTTAATATAATATAATCGTATAGGTTTGTATTTAGAATATATAATTTATGTTCGCCTTAACTTTAATGACTTATAGACTATAGATATTACAATATGCGCGTATAGTTTTACTCATCGGTCGGTCGATGTAAATACACGACGTTATAAATTGATGAATTATAGTTCCTGAATTACTTACAGGTAATCTGTTATATATTTTCATATTTACACAGAGATTAAAATTAATTTTTGTCATCTATTTTATAATTTATGGATCTACTTTTATATATACATGAAAACATATAAGCTTCAAGAATATATATAGAGGGATTATAAATTATTTTATGCACAGGTTTTCAGTATTGCACACATATTTGTATATACATCTATACATATGTGAAATATGATGAGAAACAATACATTCCATGCATTCCCAAAAAATTTGATTTTTTAAAATATTCATTCGATATACATACATAAATAAATCATAATGATCTCTCATGTTTTAAATGAGAATTCCACTGTTATTGCAAGAAGAAAACAGATTCTGATTTAAAACACAACAATTGTTGGGTTTATATATATGTTATACGAGGAAGAAATATAAAAGAAATTATTGCCCATTTGACACAGGTGTGTTTCGGTTGCCATAATTTAAATACATTCTTCGTCATCTTCTTACCATAACTTCTTGTATATTCTATAGACATTATCGAAATATTATCAAACGTGATCGCGAATATATAATATTGGATGCACCAAACTGTGGCGGCGCACAAACAACCGCATATTGAGAGTATTTTTTTTTTAAGTGTGAAAAGGATTAATAATATGATAAGACCCCCTGCCTAGGATGTTCTTGTTTTGTTTGGTGAGTACAAAAAAAAAATGTACAAATCGAATAAAAATAATTTTGTACGTCGATTTTGCTTTTTTGTGTCGTAAATTTATGAGATTTTTTATTTTTATTTTTTTGTATTTCTTGGCTGCACTCTTTTTACTGAATTTGGGTGTTGATAATCAGCAGCTATAATATAATGATTTGTTGGTTATCATGTAATTTTATTATTTCAGAAAATCAGCGTGAAAAAAATGAAAATCTCTTGGCGAAATATGCAGTAAATTGTTTAGTGCAGAGATGAATTAAGCCGCAAACTTATATATTATAGTTCTTCTTTAATGTAAATACATATATACAAATGTGAAATAATATTACAATACATTAAATATAAATGAAGTTCTTCTATGTATAAGCTATATAACTAATTCGTTTATATTGAAGTGGTCCCTGTGGTCGGGGGACTTACATGTCTCGTCAACCTAAATTGCTTGAACATGTTTTCCAAGAATACCACCACAGTATCCTTTGCTTGTCGTAGGAGGCGACTAAACGGTAGAATCGCTGTTTGTAATGTCAACAAGAAAAACTGGGTACAGCCAAACCAATACCGGATCCCCGCTCAACTACCCGAGCACGAAGGCATAATGACGTGCATGAAGTTGAATTTAGAAGGCCTAATCACGTGCATCAAGTCGAATTTATGCATTCTTTGCCTGCTGTAAAATATTCAGCAGACCATATATTAGCCAATCAAAACTAGCCATTTCGTAAACAAATTTCCCCTTCCAAGTTAAAATAATTTCAAATCGAAGCAAACTGTGCAGCAGGCAGCCAATTAAAATATGCTCAAATTTTCGCTCATTATGTCAAATTTCATCTTTTTCGATTTATTTTTATTTTTTTGCTATATCATGGCGAAATGTCATTGTCGTCTTGACGTTGTCAAAATAATGACCAGGAATTCCGAAAAATACAAATATTTTATGTATTTAATGGTAAGTTTAATGTTAATTTTAATTTGTTATTACCTAATAAATGAAGTTGATGATGACCCAATAATGGAGAACGAGTATGATCTATCTTAGTGATAACGATATTCTTTGAATATGCGGCACAATATCATTAAAAATTCAGGCATTCCATCAGAATTATTTCGACTAGAAGAGTTGACATCGTTTAGGATTTATCATACAATCGACTGAAAGAAGCGTTAATCAGTAAGTCTATATCTGGTTTTAGTGTTGCAAGTCTAATTATTTTCTTAATTTCAGAATCGAAATAATCCAAAAATTGATATTCCTGGACTAACATTATTTCAGTTACGACAATTACCATCAATCCAGAATCTAGAATATCAAAATATGTGAAATACACAATGAACGCTACGAAATTTTCCAACCGCCTTGGATACCCTCTAATTAAGTCGAGCTGAATCTATCACAAAATTCATTTCTCAAGGTCACCTGATTGTTTGTACAATATGTGTAATTTAAAACGTTTAAATTCAATGATATAGCTGATCTAGCATCTGGCGTTGAATTCTGGCAAAATTGGGAGACTCTAAATTTGGCCCGAAACAAGCTGAAATCACTTCCAGCATCACTGTGTCAACTACAAAAATTACGACGATCATACCTAAACGATAACCAATTAGATTTTGATGGAATTTTATCTGGAAATGGAAAATGGATTTTCTGCTTCACGTAATCGTCTTGAAATGATTCAAGAGGCACGTCTATTTGCCGACAAGATAAATAAAAACGAACGGAAAAATAAAACTGATATCGTGACCAAATCTAACGGGGTTGAGACTAAGGAATTCCTTAAAATACTTGATATTATGCCGATACCACACACGAAGTCGACGAAGAGGTTGATGATTATGCGGAAGAGATTGTGCCTCGTAAATTGGAGCCGTTAGAATATGTAATTTCACTCCAATTGTACCACGGCTCTATCAAGTTCAATTATAGGTATGGGCTACCTAGAATTACCGCAAGTCGAGGTGCAACACCACAAATTGGAACATAACTTACTCAACAGTAAAAATATTTACATCTTCGGCGGCTATTTAGATTTATTCGTATGGTTTGGTAAGAAATCAACGTGACCGGTTCGTGTTGCTGCTGTTAAATTATCTCAAGAATTGTTGAACATTGTTGACCGACAACCATACGCGATGGTAACCCGAGTGAGAGGAGACTGCGAAATTCAAATTTTCAAATGTAAATTTATTGGTTGAGATGAAGTTCGATTGATTTTACACGTACGGCACAACAGGAGACTATGGCCGATGATGATGGTATGATGCCACTAGAATTCGAAAACGGTTTAGTTTTCCTATCGAAAGTTGTCAACAATATCGAAATGAAGTTTTATGCAACGGAATTTTTAACAGTAGTATTGTATCAGATACACATATCACAATTTTATGTGATATATTATCGCATACTTGCTTTGAAAATAAGATGAAAAACATTAATTTTTTGACAACAACAAATTGAGCAAGAAACTATGTACCAACATATACTATAGAATAAAAATTCCTTTAAAAGCGGATAACTTCACTCTGTCCTGTTCTAAGTATATACAAAGAAAATGACTTATTTTACAATGACTTGCATGGACGATCTGATGGAATCTATACCCGAAGCCCATGTTAGAATGGTAATTGGGAACTTTAATGCTACATCTGACAGAAATCAGGTCTACTTGTGTGAAAACATAGGTCCGTACTCCCGACACGAAACTGCGACCGCCGATGTTGGTGGGAGAATGATTTACTTTGCAATTGCTCACTACCATAGAGTTGAAAGCACATTCTTCCCACACAAACAAATACATTTAGAATCATGGATCTATCCTCGCAGAAAAAACTTACCGCAGCCAAATTGACCCCGAGTTAATTTAACAAAGGGGCCAGCAACTAAGGGAATTACTAGATTGCACCATATTATCAGGCCTGCATCAAACGTCATTCGGGATCGGGTTGGAAACCTGTGTCAACATCGATCCAATACTCGATGCATGGAATGGACACTTTACCGACCTGCTTGCTGTTCATCATGCATCACAGACTGTTGTTGAGTCACCTCAAATACAGACTGCGGTGATTTACATTGAGGATCCATCCCATTAGGAATTCACTAAGGACATGCAGAGATTAAATCGAAACCGCTCATCTGGGGTGGACTGCATTAATTAGGAGCTCTTGATATTCTCATGGGATACTATGTGGAACTGTCTTTTTAACCTTATTCGATTAGTATGGTAAACCGAAGTTATGCCTGTTGAATGGAAAGTGGCCGCGATATGCCCCATCTTCAAGAAGGGAGACCGCTTGAAGTGTAAGAATGATCGCGGTATAGCTCTCCGTTGCACCCATCTAACGGAGGGCTTAGCTGGTGACTAACAAGGAGTATTTCGTCCGAATCGAGCAGTCTCTGATCAGGATTATTCTATCTATTCTATCTTTTCGCTGCGGATTATTCTATCTAAATATTATGAGACATTCATCCCCGTGAATCGGGTGTTTTTGGATTTCCGGAGACCTATATTACTCGATCAATCGAAAGATTTTGTGGTCTGCCCTGGAATACCTATAGGAATGCCAACAAAATTGGTACGGCTGTGTAGAATGACTATAGGCTATCCAGAATTTATGCAGTTAACTGCAGGGAGATGCTCTGTCCCCGATACTCTTAAATCCAATGTTGAAGTACATCTTTCGTAAAACTGAAACACCTCAGCGCAACATCTCTTATATGGCCAATCTAATCACGTGCTTGCATATGAAGATAACATATGCGTGATTGGACTGAATAGCAACGGAGTGAAATACGTGATCCACTAGTAGAGTTTTTAGCTTCCGTTGGACTCCAGATCAATCCAAAACGAAATACATGATCTCTGGTTTATACGTTATTGAGGGAGTAAGCAGGTCAAAATATTTGGGCTATCTTATCACTCACGATAACAGTATGGGTGGGGATATTAAAGTGAGGCTTTCGTGCCTTGTGTTCCCTAAGGCCACTTCTCAAATCTGAACACCTATCAAGTGCCGTGAAACGAAAGCGCTGATGGATGAGTACGAGAGATGCTCCTTACATGTACACGGGCTCTGTACAATATCGAGATTAGAGATCTGAGGAAGATTTCCGATATTGTACATGAAAGATCTCAGCGAGTACGCTGATATGTATATAAACTTAATTGTTGATGTTTTTACCATAAAATACAATGCTGTTCTAAATCAAATAATAGTCTCTTCAAGAACGCCACAGATATTATCAAAGATTTTTTAATTTTTTAGCACGTATATGCTTATAAAGCTTTGTCATCGCTGGAATAGCCTATACTTGTTTCCGTAGTAAATCCATTTTCCAATGCTATATCATGATAATTATTATTTTGAACTAAAAGTATTAACAGAACCAAAGATACACGGAAAAGCGACGGCGCCAAAATAGACTAACCAGGAATCCGCATATGGCGATCAGTTGAATAAGAGCACTCAGAACATCAACATTAATCTAATTTTATACAAACAAAATTTGCTTTAAAATTAACCAGCGTCGTATTTAATCGTATGTATGTCATGCAGTAAATATGGTTGAATAAAGATTGTAAAATAAATTGAGGTTTTAAAAATAACAGCCAAAATTCTTTGAAATAATTTAAATATGTTTATGATTGACTTTAATAATGTAAATATTTTTGATAATTTTATTATATCCTATATACTCACACCATTATGTAATCTCATCGTGCGCGCCAACAATGTCTTAACGACATTTCATTTTTATATCATTTTGATGAAATCGCGCACATAACTAGTGGCAGCCCAGCAAATATAATAATTAGGTAGAATAAAATTTGTGATTTTATTGTCATATATTATAATATGTAATCGTATAAAAGATATTATTTTCGAAGGTATGGCCATTCAAAATATTTTTATCGCTCTGTAAATCTTTCGATTTCAATATCGATTATAAACTTGATACATTATTACCGTGAAGAAAAAAATAATAATTGTTATAGCGCATAATTCACGGAAATATTTTACATTACGTTTTTTGTATATACAAATTGAAACACTACTTGTACCCAATGTGTACAAAAATATTCCACCTGTATTATTTAGTTTGTTCGCGTAACCAAATTATAACACATTTTATACTTTAAAAATACATAATATACATTGTAAGAAGACATAAAATCGAATAACGAATGACTGTGGAAAAATAAATAAATCTAAGAAAACAATAAAAAAAATATTAATAATAATTAAATAACAACAAAAAAAAAAATAATAATAATAATTAGTAAAACGGAAATGAGATGATTTGCTTCGTTTTTGTCTTATTTAATTATCAGTCTTGTTATCTTTTCAACTTTATTACCTCATGCTGATTTTCTCTTTCTGTGGTATGGTTCTTGCTTGAAAAACGTTTTGTTTAACAAAATTAATGCACACACACACCACAATTTTGTACATTTTAAAGTAACATTTTTATGGTTAATTGACATGGAAGCTACAAATCGGTCGACTAATATTTCCTGCAATCGACCATATAGATTCGAAATAAAATTGGAATTTAGCTACATTCTTCTTCTGTGTTTATCATATAAAATAAGAGACATAATGTAAGATATGTATATGTATGTACCTATACTCGCACCAAAAAGCACTGAATCCATCGCAAATGATTTATGTGAAAGGATTAATGTTTCTGTAAAAATAATATTTCATATTTTCATGTGTATAGTATGCAGATACGAGTATGTTGTTAGTGATGCTCGCGATTAAGCACAATAAAAAATGTAAAAAAAAATTACAAAATCTTTGAAAATTTCCATCTTATATATTTCTGTGTTCAGTTTCTTGATAATAATTTTTAATAATAATATAATAAAATAAAACGAAAGAATATCGTTATTTATAAAAGATACATTCAAGCATTGTATGAAAATAAGAAGATACAATAGAACATCTATCATTGAGGATTATCTTTGAAAAAAATATTTCGCGCTTTCTTATAAGGTGTTGCATTATTCTTCTTATTATTATTATTTTTTTACCTTAAGTTGGGTGATAAAAATTTGATGTTGTGACAATTTTACTGGATCGAATAGGAAAATTAAATTTATGTACATGACAAAAATGAATGTGTTTTTTATGATTTCTTTTTTATGCTACGCACTTCGGAGGCGTACTCTATACCATTTCCAATTTATAACTTAACAAAATATATTTTATTTAATCAATTCTATGTTACTATTTTATTTGGAAATCGTTGTACTCTCTCATGCTAGCACATAATTTTATCCACCTTCAAAAATTAACAACAAGCTAAATAAAGTTTACACATTTTATATCGATAATTGGCCGAATTTTTTGTAATAGCAATAATTTTAATAGTTAAATTATGTGAATTATTGTCAAATTTTTCTAAATTGGGTGTATCTAGCACGCACTGATATATACTGGTTAGATATTCTAAAATATAGAATAGTCCCACTTGTATAGACTACTATACATGGTGTTGCGGATGAAAAATCAACATATTGGTTTCGGTTTGGGTCTTAGATATAGATAAAATCGACTATCGGCGATACGAGCTCAAAACCTCACCGCAAACTAGCTTCTTAATAGCATCTGTACCAGCATTGAATGAAAGAGGAACTGCTGGTTCGGGGTCAACAAATTTACTACGCGAACCAGGTTTCGCTAAAATGTCAGCAACCTCATTACTATCCGTGCAGATAACAATATCTCTCCCTAAATCCCTAAACTTAACCGCCTCAATCGCACTATGGGTAAGTGCAATTAATTCAGCTTGAAAACCCGTGCAGTCTTTGCCCAGACTACCCGAGAATCTTAGCTTATACTTAGGACAGTAAAATCCATACCCTGCACTGACTTCCGAACGAGAGTCATCCGCAAAAACAAAACTATCGACTCAGACAGCTGTCTATAATTAATTAAATAAGATAGCCACCATTCTCTCGAAGGGAAAACGACGGAGAATGAGTTGGTGAAGTTAAATTCAAGCAATAGCCTGTCATGCACCATTTCAAGATCCGGGATATGTGACTTAAACCAGAGAGAATAGAACATTATTCAGATATATAGAATAGACTCCATAGTAAGACCAGTGATTTGTAGATGAACGACGACATCATTTTGGGGGTCAGACCCCATGAATTGCCAAAGGCCCTTCTGCATTGCAAAGAAATAACAATGGCCTTTTGCAGCTTATAATCAAGGTTAAACTTCTTGGAGAGTTTACCATCTAGTATGATACCTAGGTGCTTAACGTGCTCTGTCCTTGTGATCCCTCTACCAACGAGAGTGGGAACAGACAGATTAGCACTGTCTCTATGTCTCGTAAAGACAACCAGTATTTGAGGGGTTGACGTACAAACCCTTTACAAGACACCAAACTTCTACAATATTAAGGGCGTTCTGCATCAGATCAGATAACACGTTCAGGTATTTATCAGACACTGTCAAAACGAGATCATCCACGTAAAGCTTTGCACGATAAATCCAGATCGCTGCAAATTAACAAATAGTTCATCGATAACCATGACTCATGAGTCACAGCAAGGATGAGAGAACCCTTAAATAATTATCTTAAATAAATCTGTCGATGATCCTCTCTAAAGCTTTAAGAAAAGTAGAGGTCAGACTCATGGGCCTAAAAGCCTTTGGGTCAGTATAATACGACTTACCAGCTTTAAGTATGAATCCTACTCTACTCCTGATACAGGCGCGTGGTACAGTGCTAAAAGCAACGCAGGCCTGGAACAGATTGAGCAGGTAGATGCTGATGTGTAGAAAACCATGCTGTAATTCAGCAGGGAAAACGCCGTCCGGACCACTCGAAAACACTCCAGCTTAAAACATCAGTAGTGATCGAAGGAAGGTAGACGAAGATTATCGAAACTACACGTATCATTCTTAGCCAGAGTTTTGTTATGTCTGGCGATAAGATATAAGCCGTCAATTTCTTCACAGAAGTTTTCCCACGCAGTCCAGTGCGCGGATCTTAAGCTGTTTTATAAGCCTTTTGAGCTAATAAAAATCGATTCCAGTCCGAAATGAGATTCCTTGTTTTGGCTTTATTTTTAATTTTACACACACTCTTCCTTAACTGTTTAAGTTCAGAACACTAGAAGGGTTTGTTACGCTTCTTCCAGTTGTTAATAAGAGGGCATTACTTTTCAAAAGCAGTCGAGGTCGCTTTCGTTAGTACTGTTGCCTGCAAATCAAGATCTGCGATAGACCTAATCTGGTTAGGAAAATCTAGTAGTGAAACGAGCTTAAAGGAGAAAGTATCCCAATTCGTAAGTTTCTTATTGCGATATGGTTTAATCGGTGGTATTTTAAAGTTAATATTAAAAGAGATACTCCTATGATCAGAGGTGAGAATATACTCCGTCACTTTCCACTTTAGAATCAGGTCAACGACCACTTCTTTTCGAACCGAGTTAACAAACGTTGGCTCACAACCAACATTGAGAACCTCTAACTCAGAAGAGTAAATGCGTAATTGAAGATCCTCTATCATTAAGTATTAGAACCGCCCCAAACGGTATAATCAGCGTTAGCATCACAACCAATCACTAGAGGTGTTATTAATCCTACACCACATTACAAGATTCACCATTTAATCTGAAGGAGGGGGTGAGGTGGAATCATAGGGTAAATAGTCTGATGCAATGGCAAGTTTGAAATGTGACTCAGCATACACGAGAGTGATTATAAGCACTGCCGTAAGATCAGCAGTGCTACATTCATTAATTCAAAGCAGAAACCGCACCATGGGTTCAAACCAGAAACCGCACCATCAATAAGATACGGTTCCCGGATTAGACAAAAATCTGTATGCGATATAGCAAGTAGTTCCCACAACTCATAAGAAGCTGGCTTGTTATGTTGCAGGTTGATCTGATTTAATTCAAGCATGGACGTCATCATGAAGCCCAGCTATAAACAAAATATTTTAATAAAATAAAATCCTACAACCCTGAGATGAACCTGAAATGGATCCTCTGAAGGACCTACTGTAGCGACACTCCAGACTCAGTAATGTGTTCGAATAACTTCTGGCTAACTATGATCACAATCGATCGACGGTTAGCATCTCGCTTATATCGGATAACCTTCCATCCTGTAATCGAAACATTTGGGTTCATAATGCAAATGTTAGTAATAACGACACTTGTATTCTCAGGTGGCCCAGGAATTCATGAGTGCAGTATATAAGAGGTTTCGGAGGCTCACCAACCGAAAGTTGGCAACCCTCCCAGACTTCCTTGATTCTGTCGATCTCTCGACAGAACCAAACGAATAATATAATGGAATTACTAGGCGTATTTTATTTCGCCAAACTCAAAATGATATTCATTTTGAAATTGCGTCTTTGCTATATTTCGTTAAAAAAACTCTGCTAAATTTTCGATTCGAATTGTTTTTTTTTTATTAAAAATCTGATAACAGGTTGAAACTGCCATAAGTGAAAATATTTAGACAGTTGAAAAACAATGCCAAAATAAAATGAAGATCAAAATCAGCCGAATTGTCATTTGGTTTTGTTTACTTTCCTTTATCTTTTTGCAGGTAGAATTTCGTTAATGTTTCGTTGATAAACAAATTTCGTTCAAAAAAAATTATGTACGCACGATTTTTAAGAACGATTTCGCAGTATTATAATTTATTTGCATATACATATATACGAGTATATACGTATATACATATAATGTATAAATTTAAAACTTGGGAGTTATGTTACACAATTTTTAATAGTTGTTGATTTTTTCTATATAAACATTTCAATCAATTTTAACAGACACCGCATCATACACATATGTTTCGTTATACATTCATACATATGATGCAGTTTATGTTTGGTATCATGTTTGAAAATTTTTATGTAAGAGTATGTTGAATATAAAATATATAACGAATTATATTTTATTATCTCATAAAACTGTCAATACAATTTAAAACTGAATGGAAGAAAATTTCCAAGATAATTTTTACAAAAAAAAAGGAAATAATTTCGATTTTTAATATAAAGTCAAATAAATATAAATAAAAAATATTTTTTTTATTTATTAATAATTTACTGAAAACATTTTTTATTTTAATATCGATTTGTATATACATATAAAGAATACAACATTTTTTTTTTAAAGGTAACCTCCTACCATTTTGAGATATGCAGCAATATAATAGCCCTATCAAAACTGATATAAGAGAACGCAGCAGGTTCTGTTGTTGTGTCGCTGTTTTTGTTCTGTTTTTTTTTTGGTGCGTCGGTATTTGTTATTTAAAGTTTTTTTTTACAAAACTATAATAAATAATAACAATCATTAATGTTTTTCTATTATATATCGATAAAACAATGGGTACAGCCAGTAATAAAGGTGATCTGTTGAACAAGTTGATTATTTGTTTTACTAATAAGAACCCAAGCCATAATATGTTTATATAATAGGCAGATGGTTTTAAATACCGTGTGGTAATTGAAAAGTTTTCATGTTTCTATTAAAAAATTTGGTTTCGGCTGAAAAGAAAATTGGGTTTAAAGATCGCAGAAAAGGACTATACATTCTACATATAATGATATTGGTTAAACAAGTGTAACAAAACAGTTTAGGGACCCAAACGTGTTAAAATTGTGTGCAACATTCAAAATATGGGTACAATCATATAATTTATAGTCTTCATATTGTTATTTTTAGACAACATAATATCTTTAGCTGAATTAAAAAATAAAATTCATCCAACTGTGTGTTGCTGGTAATTGAATTAAATTTAATTCTAAGGTATAAAATTGGTTGGAGGGATGGAGGGAGGAAATTTCACTTAAATATTCTGCTCAAGTCTAATTTTTATTTTGTTTCGTTCTCTAAAGAGTTATTAAATTATTTACGCCCTTAAAGTCACCCCAAAATATAGGCAAAACTTGTACGGGAAAATCATTTGTTTTGCAATTGAATTTGTAAAGCAATGATTATTTCTAGGTATAGTATATACACATATGTAGGTTTACAATTATTCTCGTACAGATATATTTTTAGATATGTAAAGTAGTGTCGTGATCGCAAAGCTCTTATAGAACTGTTGTAAACATAAACATAATTTTTTTTTTAATTTTTTAAAAATACATATTTCTAAATTAATTTCTTACATTTCTCGTATCGTCTCTCCTCATTAATGGAACTCGACTAAGTATATTAACTTATAAATTAATAAAATAAATTAATGTTTCGACTCTATTTTTAAACACTATTCAAATATCGAAACAAACTTAAAGTGAAGGTTAGGTTAGGTTAAGGTTAAGGTGGCCGCCTTTTACAGCACACTTAGACCGGCGACGGACCCGTTGTAATACCACAATTTTATCACACACCCACACATTCATTCATAATATTAGAGTATAATATCGAGTATAGCTCGTTAATTAATAAAAGCCAAATCACGAATGAGATCATATCGCTCTGTGGACAATATTTTGTAACAGTGATAAACCATCCATCGCACCCAAAATAAAGCGATATTTGAGCATACAGATTTAATCCTATATTGACAATAAAAAGTAAAACTTTAAAGGATTTCGCATTATTCAGGAAAGGACCCACAATATATTCATTCAATATGAATCGGGACCATTTGAACATCATAGGAGAAAATTCATGTAGACATACAGAATGGAAGAGGCATTAGGCAATGTATTAATTCGGCTGCCACAAGTTTATGACCTTTTTCTAAAAAAAAATTATTGAGTTTATTTCGCTAATTTCGTTCAATTGTTTGACCATTCGGTTGATAGGTTCATTCTCACCATACTCAGTTCGATGTTGATCAAGTTTGATTAAATTATTTTGACATGTAATCGTGGTTGGAATGTGTAAGGAGATATTTTCCAGGATATATGGTGAGTCTATGTACCCTAGCAGAACGTTTCCTATCATTGAAGCACCCAGTTGTTTTCTTCTATTATCTAGTGTGGCTAGATGTGTTCTATAATCTACTCTTCTATTAATCTAATTAGATAATTATGGCACCATTCGATGTAAGGTGGTAGACAGCTAATATTCTCGTAGTATGGTAAACTACTGTCATAATTCCATCCATCTTTCCGGGCGATGTATATATAGTAAAAATTTCTTTTGTACTCTTTCAATGATACTAATATAAGTTTGTTGATAGGGAGACCAAACAGAAACAGTGAATTCTAGTTGGGAGCGGACATAGCCAAAATAAAGATTAAATAGACATTTGATGTCCGTTAGCTCCTATGACCTACGTTTAATAAACCTTAACATACAGTTGGCTTTGGCGACTATTACGTCGATATGCTTATTGAACGTCATATTTTCAACAAACGTAGCTCCCAAATCACTAATTTCATTAGTTCTATGAAGAATTGTACTGTTAATATGATATTCAAACATTAATGGTTCCTTCTTTCTCATTTATTTGAATTTAGCCGTAATTTATTGAATTCGCACCACCTACTAACTCTGTTTAAATCATCTTGCAGTTCAGATGCATCGTCAAGATTTCTGATAACTTTGAATATTTTTAAGTCGTCGGCATATATTAAAACATCAGAGTTTTGGATAATCCTGGTTACGTCGTTGATGAAGATGATGAAAATTCATGGTCCTAGATGAGAGCCTTGTGGTACCCCAAAGTGTGCTATAATGGTATTGAATTTTTTACCACCCATTTCATTATATATTGTTGTCTGCTGCATATAAGTAAGATGAGATCCATTTGACAAATGCATTGGAGAAACCAAATTTTGACAAGCCTTGAATTACTATTCCATGGTCGTGGTAATGCCATGAATTACTATTAAAAAGAGTTTTTAGTCTTTAATTGTTTTGCTATCAAACTCAGTCAAATTAGTTGAAGTAGACCTTCCTGGTGGAAAGCTGTATTGAGCTACTGATAAATGACGTGAAAAATTTCAGCAGACATGTTAACGATACACTGCTGATCACTTAACTGTTTATCATTGTAATACATTATGGCGGGATAGCTTTTTGCCTGGCGTTTTGTATTGAAAAAGTTCCAAAAATACAACACTAAAAATACGTACTGTAGTTTAGTTCAAAATACTCCTCGTATAAGATGTTGTTTCCTAACAGAATAGAACCGATCTGTTTTGCCAAGTGGAAATGCTGATCGGCAGACTAATTCACTAATCGATCAGAATAATATACTGGCTTACCTTTCTTTCGGGAGAAATAAATCGACGGCTCCTTCATTAATCAATACAACGCTTATGGAAAATCGCAGAAAAATATTGAACTACATCGACATACATATACATCTAACTAACCACTGTCAATATGATAAAAATAGTTTGTTCAAAGTTAGTTGAAAAAAAATTATCGAGGCGGATGTCAATTTTTTCTGTGTGAATAGTTGACAGTTTGAAATGTAAACAAAATGAATTGCACCAAAAGAAATTTGCTTCGAATTTTATTATTTTTTAAGATGCTTCTTTCTCAAATTAACTACATATAAGCAAATGAAACAAATTATTAAAATATTTTCATATTGCGTATAATGTGTTTTCAAATGTATTGTCAAATGTACATTTAGCCAAGACACATCGAAAACCGCCTCCGACGCAGTTTTTTGCGCATTTTGAAAAAAATATTTTTGTTCACTATTTTCTAATCTAATTAATTATATTTATTCGAATTTTTTGTTATTTATTCCAATTAATTTTTTTACTTTTAAAATTTAAATTCGCATTTCCAATGCATCCTCAATGTATCTATATGAAAGATTTTTTCGTTTTACGACAACAAAATAGGAGGCTATGTTTTTTTATACACATCAGTTGACAAAATTTATAGACGGTCTCTATCGTATTAAATTTTATAATTTGACCTGTAGCGAATAAATAAAAAAACATTTTATTTTGCTGCCAACATTTTCTTTTTAACACTTTTAACTATTTTGAATCGATTCACACAAGATAGACGACATGTAATAAACTCGCTAAAGTTAATAGTTTTAGCTGGATTGCTATGGTAAATATTCAAAATTTCAACATCTTTGTTTTTATATCAAACCTTCAAGTTCTAGATAAACATTGGGAAAATACTGCAATGTCGAGTTCTTTCGGGTTATACAAAAATATCAAATTTTCGTCGGCCCAAAAGAACACCGAAAGAAATTGATGTTATTTGTCTAAAAAAAGTTTTAGTATATATCAATTTTTTTGATAAGATTTAATTCAACATTAATTTTATAAACACGTATTTTAAGAACAACAAGAGAAACACGAATGACCACAAATGACGTTTCGCTTTGTTTATGTTTATATTTTCGAATGTATTAAACAATTCTTTTTAGACAATTACTGATAAATAGTACAAAGTAATGTTACAAGCAATGAGAAATATTTGTTCAAAAAATTTCCCCTCTTTTCGAGTTTGAAATGATTTCATCGGGGAGGGACATGAATAAAATATTGTTTTATCGAGTACATTGGAAAATAACATAATTTTTTTTTTTTTTTTTTGATAATAGTGAATTAAAATATGAAGTTTCACACTAAATGTATTATATTTATTGAAAAAAAATTAAATACATTTGGATTTATATTAGTATTTATATTCGAACTCGGAAATTTTTGAATAAAAAAACACGACTAACAACATTTGAATTGCATTATTGAATATTATTCAAATCGACTGTCAATCAGTTACACGGTAATACACATAAATTATAAGATCATCTAGCATCTAGCTATCTATAATGAATACTACTAGCGCCGCTATAATTAAAAGTGAGTTAATATAAGGTTGTGTTCAGTTCAAAATAAATAAAAATATATGTAGTGTTAATTGCAGATATGTAAGTTAGAATGAATCAAAATATATAAACATTTCTGAGTTTTCCACCCGCCATAATTCGAGGTGATGTCGTTTATGTATGGTATTAAATTTTATTCAATGTTATTTATATATTTTATATAATTTCATATATGTACGTACATTCATACAATAAATTTAAAATAACAAACTAAAGACGTGAAAATGTATACGTACATAATTTAATTTAATTTAATTCAATTTAATTATAAATTTTTATAGATAGAAATATGAATAAAACATAAATAGGTACTTTAAGGTGATGATGCGTATATTATGTAAGTATGTACATATACATGCTCTGTTGGATTATTTATGTAATAAATTTTTGATGTATAAATTACAAAACGTCTTCAATTGAGCGCGGTGAATTCTGTGCCATCCGCACACAATGGAAGTTTTATAAATTATTTTTTTGGCAATCTTCTCATATTTCATAATCAATTATATATACATATATGTATGTACTTATGTATCGTATATTTATATATGAGAAGAATAAATTTTCTCATATATCTAAATATGTTTATAGATATCTTAGAATCCTCGTCTATGCACATAATATGTATTTGTACGTACAAATATAGAGATATTAATCAATAAATCAATAATTGATTTTTTTTATAAGAATTTTGATTAATTTCCATTTCACTTTAACCTTAAACTTTGATTTTTCTAATGTGTTTACGAATTTATCAAAATTTATAAATGTATGTATGTAATCGTTATTTTTGATTTTCATATAAAGATATGTTTCGCGATACTTTTTCAGATTAATTTCAAGGTAGATGATAACGAGATTGGATTCAGATGTGTTATAACTTTTGGGTAATTTTTGGGGAGCGTATTTCATATAATCTCGCGTTCTGTTGTTAAATCTTGTTGTTACCTACGGCATAATATTATATAACAACCAATAAAAACACTTGTATCAATGATTATCTCTAGAGATTTATACTTAGAACATGTTTACTACTTGTATCTATGTATAATGTTGATGGGGTGAAATTGGAAACTTGCCGTAAGCAAATCTAACACTTATTAATACCCTTATGTATACTTATAGTAATATAACAAAATAACATATTAAAAACAAGTCGATAAACCAAATAAATAATTACATCTATAATTTAACTATCAACACAGATCATTAGAAGTAAAAATATGTATACCAGAAATTTATCGACATCTATAAATTATTCGAAATGAATTTATCAACATAACAATAAGCTTCTTTATGCTGCTGCTATATAAAAATTATGTATGCGAGGAAAAATAATTCTAACATATTGGAACAAACAAACAGCATAAAATGCTTAAAGCTATTTGACTGTTATCGATATATGACAAACAATTTAAAACTCGGTCGTTTATATGGTTGCATTTCTTAAACACATAAAATGTAGAATTTAGACATATTGCACTATGTATTCCAAATATGTATGTAATTGTACATCGATATTATTATTGTGTTATTAAAAATATTTTTATGTAATATCATTTATTATATCATATATATGTATACATAAAAATGAATATACATATAAGTATTATACAAAATAAAATCGATAAATCATCTTACAAAAAACAGTACAAGAAGTTTAACATTTCTTATTATTTTTCTTAAACATATATTTTCTTTTATACATCCATTTTATAAAAAAATGTGATTTATTTAGATTAATAAATTTTAATTTTTATAAGAAAAACATTTATTTATTTTTGATTAAAAAATGTAAGAGGAATTTTAAACACTATACGAGTATATACATATATACATAAATATAAGAAAAGAGTCGAAATTAACACGAGTATAAACATGGCTATATGACATTTACATTTTGTGGCATGATTTAGTCGGTAAACATATAATATAAAAAATATCCAAGGTATATCCAGAACCGAAATTTCTAGCCCTCTTCCCAATATAATAAAACCAATTTTTATTTTACGTATAGGTACTCGGATGTACCAAAATGAAAAGAACGATAAAGATATTAAGTATTTGGTTTACAAAAAGCCCGCTATACCATATATCCCCAGTAGGGCTTGTATTATCGGGTATCGGGTACCCGGTTATGTTTTTTTTTAATGCTCGAACACCTATTGCCGGGTAATTGATTGGGTATCTCCGAAATGAGTTTCTAAATTAGGCATACAAAGTTACAAAGAAAGTTCTGTCTGAACATGTTATTAATACGTTTATATACGAGTCAAAATTATAAAGGAGAGGCCGTGGACATCACAGGATTTTCTGATATGGTGTTTGAAGAAAAATTATCTTACGATGAGCTGCAGCATTTTTTAACTTCATGGACTTCCATTTAAACTTCGAATAGGGAATTTAAATGATGAGAGAGCATTTAAATTTTACGAAACAAAATAATGATGATAAGCGAAATTATGGGACCATTTATAGATGATCCTAGTTGAGTCACCTCAAATACAGACTGCGGAGATTTGCATTGAGAATCCATCCCATGATGAAGTCACCAGAGCCATGCAAAGACTAAAACTAAAGTGACCGTTCGTACGAGTTTGGCGCGTACAGTAAGAGTTTCGGTTGGGCTGTACTCAAATTTTGTAGGAGATTTTTATTAATTGTACGCGTTTATATAGCGTTTCTCGATTATAAAAATTGAAAAATTAATACTTTTAATAAGAATTTGAAAAAACAATATCCGTTTATTATTAAAATATGATGAGCGAATGTTAGCCATTGAAGAAGGAACGTTTGCGTTTCATACAATCCATCATAACCACAGCTTCCGAAGTATGGATTGCACTTGAAGGTTAATAAAAAAAGTTCATACTACGAAATTCAGTTGTGCCCGTACAAAATGTAAAGCAATTGTCGTGTCAGTTTTTAAGAAGTTTAAAATAAATAGAAAAAAATTTAAAACAAAGATTATTAAAAGTACGATTTGTGCTGCTTCAAACCATAACGAGACCAAAATGTACCGGATTTTAGTAAGGTATTTCGATATTGATGAAGGCATTAGCACAAAAATATTACAAATACGGTCCATCGAGGGAGAAACATCCGATATTTTATCAGAATACGTGTGTACCTGAATTATTGAGACAAATATTGGAAAGAGGGAAACACCCTACACAAATTTACAATTAATCTACACAAAAAATTAATTGGAAAACTAAACAAGAATATTATAAGTAATTTATGTATAAACGTTGAAATCATTATACCACAAATTTATTTATTTTTTAAGCGATTTACTGTCGAAGTTATAACAGAATTAGGAAATGTTTGTCAAGAAACTAACATAGAATATCAAAAGATGTTGGGATATTCTAAATTAAGATGGTTATGTCTACTTTATGTCTACGTATACTTTCTCAGTATCGCATAATGCCCAAAAATCCTTAAAGAGTTTTGGGAAAATGATATAGCTGAACTAATATTATATTTTGTGCATAGTCAAGCTACAATATTCCACGTTACCGTAAACAAAACAGAAAAGGATAATGTGTCTGCCGCAGAAGTTTCCAATACACTTAATGAGGCCAAATCGATCGCGACCAAAGCAAAATTTTCTTCCCATAATATAGTTGAGGATAAATTAGAAATTACAGAAAAAAGCAACCCACAAATAAGAAACAAATTTATGAACGAAGTACAAATCTTTTATGGACTATCCTCGATAACATAATTAATTGGGATAATGTAGTGGAAATTATAAAATGTTTAAACTAGAAATCAATAATTTTAAAATAGAAATCAATGACGAGTTATTTGAAGAAATTATAGGCGAGTATAATGAACAAATGAAATAAGGCACAATTGAAATGAAGAAGAAGCAGATCCTTTAAACAAAAACACATAGATTACAAAAACTTAAATCTTTTGGTTGAAGCCGCCTTATGTTTACCCGGAACTAACGCTAGTATGGAGAGAGTTATTTTTTATTAAAAAATGACTTCTGGGCAAATCTAGAACTGATAAATCTAGAATGCAAATGAGTACAGTCTCATCCGTCTTAATGGTAAAATATAATTTGAGAGATTATTTTTGCTCATCGTGTGCAGAATTATTGGAAAAAGAAGAAACATTATTAAAAGAAATACATTCCGTCGAGAAATATAGTAGTAGTAAGCACTAAATCATAAAAATTAAGGAATCTTTTCAAATTTATTGAATTAAATTTTTTTAAAGTTTATTTTTTTTTGTTTTTTATTTGATTAATTAGAGCAATGAATTTCTTCATTACTATAAATTACAATAAGGTAACAAAAAAAATCTTTCATTCTAAATATATTTTGGAACCCATAAAGTGATGATTCTAAAGGTTTTTAGAAAAGTGATTTACTAAGTTTTGTGTATAGTGATGAGGACCCTACCAAGTTTTAATTTGAAGATATAAAATATTTACGCTCACCGGCTGCATTAATTCGGAGCTCTTGATACTCGGAGGGGATACTTTGTGGAACTGTCTTTTCGACCTTACTCGCTTAGCCTGACGAATGGAAATGTGCCCTATCTTCAAGAAGGAAGACCCCCTCAAGTGTGAGAATTATCGCGGTATAGCTCTCCTTTGCACAGCATACAAGTTACTGTCCTAAACATTATTATATTGGATAGAATCACTGCTCTAGCGGAGAGCCTGGTTAGTGGTACTATCAAGGAGGATTTCGTTCGAATGGATCAGCCACTGATCAGGTCTTTTCGCTGCGGTTGGTTCTATCTACATCAGGTGTTCCTAGATTTCTGGCAGGCCTATATGACTCGAACAATCGAAGGAAAGTTTGTGGTCTACGCTGTACCAACAAAATTGGTACGATTGTCTCGAGTGACAGTGACACAGTCTCTATGCTATATTAAAGTTGAGAACCGGCTATCACGAATTTTTGCAGCTAACTCGGATGTTGGGCAGGGAGATGCTGTGCAGTTCCTCTTATGCTGTTCGTCACTTCTTTCGGATTGATTAGATCGAATTATGCGATTTGCCAAAATCTACTTCGATTCCTCAAATTGAGTTTAGTTTCACTAACTCATCATATTCCAGTTTTGATCCGACAAATCTGAAACCTGTTCAATAGTTTCGACCGGATCAGATCGATTGTACTACAGATTCGATCTACGTATTTAAATAAGGAACTTTTGTTGAACTTATGATTATGTTGAAATAATTAAATTATATTATGTAATATTAAAAAATATTTTTAGTTTTACCTAAAAAAGTTTAATCGGGTATAGTATTCGGCTTATAGAAGTTGCCCGATAACCGTTATTTACGAGTCCTAATCCTCGGTTTTCATTATGGTATTCTAAGGGAAGATAAGACAACATAACTAATAAATTTAAGTTTTAGTCGAGATTTAAGATGTTGAGGAAGAAAAATTAAAAATTTGGTTTTATAAATTGAGAAACTTGAAACTCAAATTCTGAAATTGAAAAATTTAGGTTCTGTTACAAAAAATATAAATGACGCCATTTGTTGTATACCATAAATGATTCCAGTTCGCCTTTACATTGGGAAATTATAATTTTTTTGCTGAGATACCACGTTTACACAAAATGGTAGTAAACAAAAGTTTTACTTACTTTAAAAATCGAAATATATGTAGAATAAAATGCTTTTTACGATCATCAAATTAAATATAATTGTAAACTGGCCGGTGATATTAACTTGAGATAGTTGTGAAAAGCCCGGTCAAAATGAGCTGAAACTAACGTATCAAATACAAAAAAATTGTCTTTTCATGCATTTTGTATGGAGAGGTATGATTTAGTTTATTTTTTCCACTTGAATTTAGATTAATTATTTATCGATTTTTATAATCTTTGATACCAAATCTTACTGAATTCAATATTTTTAGCGGAGTTATCTATACATTTGAATAGTCTGTTTTGGGTTATTTGTAAAATGTTAAATTTCGATGCAGTTTAACAAAATTATAATTTTTAAATTCAAATTTTACAATTCTCGATTTGGAGTTCATAATTTTGGTTCTTTTAAGTTCATATAGAATAATAAAAGTTTGATCAATTTGTAAGATCATAAAATTGATTGATTCAATCAAGAATTAATGCAAAGACAGATCGTATTATTCGGACAACAAATTTCCATAATTCAATCAATTATTTAAACAAAAGCACAACATTCAATTTTGATAAATTTAAACAAACCCATGTAAAATTATATCAAATCTTTTCATCAAACTTTGTCTCGTATATATATAATTCCCGCACAACCCTCTGAACAATTATATATGCGTATAATATATGAACATGTACATACTGGCAAAATAATAAAAGAACAAAATTCCACCCTCATCAATACTGTTCACTCTTTTTTTTTGTATTTTAGACATTTTATAATTCAATAATCACACAGAATAAAAAAAAGTTCTATTGTGTGTGCGGTTTGAATAGAATTAGTGGTTGCGTGTCTTTAATATGTATAGCATATATGGATGGAATTATACGAATATGTATACCTCGCACAATTTATAGATTTCTAATTTAGTTACAAGTATAAAATAGGTTTTGAAAATATTATATATTTTGACATGTTACATAAATTTATTAACAACTATTTAAGATAAAAATAATAATTATTACATTTTTTTAATGAGGGAAGCACCTTTATTTCATTTATGATCTTAATTATATAGTGTTACAGATTCATTTGAGCAATTGTTAATTTTATATACATATTAGTAAACGTGTCCCTATATAAAATTTAAATTAACTTAATATTAATAATTTACATATATGTACATGTAATTGTAAAATATTCACGAGCGATTCATTCACATGGCAATAACTATCATGTGAATTTACAATTTCGTATAAATTCACTTGACCTTTTCTATAAGCTTCGGTGATAGCGCACGTGACATATTTTTTATACTTTATATACAACAATAATTATTTTATTGTAGGAATATAATACACCGAGGGGATTTATCCTCAAGGATTCAATTGAACTCAATAAAATTTACTTCAATTTTATGCAATTTTTGTGTAAAACTCTATGAAATATTCCTTTGGGATAATTCCGTAAACATATACATATATGTGTGTATGTACGTAAATCACCTCCAGGGCATTTTCTAATTTTCCACTACTGATGATTCCTTTGAATAATTTGCTGTGACTTATTGTTTGATTTATGCTATTTGATGATGATGTGAAAGGGAAAATTATATAATACGGATACAACGAATTGTAAATATTTCTGCTGTTGTATACATAATAAAGGAATCAAATTGGATAGGAATTATTATTTATATTGTTTATATATATTTTACATATACTGATACATAAATAAATAAAAATCACAGCCAAGGACAATTATTTTAGAATATATATACATATATATATATACATATATATATATGTATGTATTATGTTTTCTTTGGTTATTTAAGGGGATGATTTTTGGGGCGTTTTGTGTAATTAATATTATGAAAATATCAAATAATTCTAGATAATTTAGCTGTCATGCTAAATTATAGAGTATGTATAAAATTAAAGTTCAAGAATATATAAGCTTAAAATTGCTCAGAACTAATAATGACACTTTCAAACATTTTCCAAAGTTAGTGTTGTTTTGTATAGAGATCGATTGCTCTTCCAAATTTCTTATGTTGAAACATTAGTGCTATCCAACAAAATAATAAAATCGATGAAAAAGCAGGAAACAGTAAGGAGCCCGAAATATATAGGGAAAATCAAATTCATGGAAAATCAATATTAGGCGATTATGGCAACACCAATAAGTTACGTATTTACATCTTTAATGAGATTCTATAACAATTCAAACCCAGCATCACGAGAATAGTGGAAATATATGACGGAATACAAGCGTGCTGAAAATTCGATATTCTATTTCTAATGGAAGTTAACCTTTGTGTCCCTGAGTACGGAAAGGTGTAACTCTTAAATAGAAAAGTTCCATTTTTACTGGTTTAATCTAAAAATACACGGTTCAGCTATTGAGGCATCTCAAAACTATTAATTTCGATGATAAGAATCCAAAAATAAAACCACTTTGCGATAGGAAGTTTCTGTGATATAAATGTATTACGTTACCAGGCGTATACCTCCGATAAATAACAAGCATTTTTCGATTTCAATTTAATATATTTCAATGAAATTTAATAATAATTTATAATATTTAATTCACCATAGGGAAAAACTGAAACTAAAAACGTGTTTATACATTACACGAGTAGCACTTTGAAATTGTGTCAGGACGTAGGCGACATCGAGCGACATAAATAACAAGAAACAACTACCGGTTTGATTCTTGGTGCATTTTTCATTTGCCCGCTAATTATCTTTTGCCTGAAAAGAGAATCCTCCAGGTTCAATGCTGAGTTCTTCGTCTTCTGTAGTACTTTCGTCAGATTCATCTTCTGAATCATAATTAAAAGAAATTCTTGAATCTGCGTTCTAATAATTAGAGACAAAAAAACAAAATACACCAGAAATCTAATGTTAGCAATACTGCTTATTTACCTCAGCAATATCAAATTGAGCTGAACAGTCAGTTGCGTTTTCCCAATCAGAATCTTCATAAGTTTCGAATTCAAGTCTATCCATTTCATTATCACTAAACTCGTCGTAAATATCTCGTAAGTATGTTTGTTGCTCCTCGTAACCCATCCTAAAAATGAGAATAACCGATAAAATTGAAAATTATTATAAATTAACAATTCCGCTCTTGAAATTTCTTTTCTACCAGCCTTTTCTATAAAGAGGACAATATTTTCTTATCTCATAAATTGCAATCGATAACGACAAATAATAAAACTATTGTTTTATAGGGTTTTACAATAAGACGTTTCATTTTGATATTTAAAAAACGGGTATTTTTTAAGAGAAAGCGACGAGGAATCGACAAACCTGAGTTTTCTTCAACACTACGCTACATCAGCAATATTCTCAGTTGTTCTTGAGCGACGCACACGGTTGCGATTCTTCACATCACTAACTTGTCCCAACAGCTCAAATTTTTCCACCAGTTCACTATTGCCAGCCGAGAAGGTGTTTCATGACGACCAAAAGGTGCTTTAGTTTTGCGAACTGTGACTGCAAAATTTTCGCCATTTTTGTAGTGAATTTTAACAATTTCAATGCGTTGTTGAAACGGGTATCGTACCATTTTTAGTAATGGCGTAGTTTTTACTTGTCAATTGTCCAAAGATGACAGCTTCAAAATTGACAGCTTCCCAAATAGCAGGCTATTCAAAAAGAAACCTTTTATTGGAAAACCCTTTACATCAGGACAAATAAACCTGTAAAACAATTTTTGAAGATCTGACCATAAAATGACTGAGTATTGACTATACAACCAGTAGAGAAGAAATAAGTCAAGTGCGTAAATAATAAGTTTGTGCGTAATAATTGCCGGACATGAACGAATTTAATAGACAATTTCATCGCAATTGGTTCGAATTACAGTTGACTATTGCAATCAACAATTGATCGTACAAAAAGTGGCTGAACTCCTACTGGGTGTCAATTTTAACTTAGAAGTGTATGCCGGATTCCGACTATTTATTCGAATACAGAAATAACTGAAGGCCAACATTTTTCAAGTCATTTTGGGTTTTAAAATTATAACTTACAAGTGTAAGTCGGATTTTTAATTGAAAAAACTTGAAGACTGACTACAGCAATGATCCTGTGAAGTATAGTTTTACCGAGCAAATAACGCAGTGGTTAAAGCTGCGACGTTTGGATAGGGAGGAACCGGGTTCGAATCCCAACAGAGACGGGATGCAAAAGGGATTTTTCATCTCCCGATTACGATCGGTCATTAAATTGAAAACATCTATGACCCTCTGTTGGAATGTAGAACTCATGGGCCAACCCATCTTCCATGTCACTGTTACAGGGTGACATGGAGCTATGCAATGCGCAGGTGGTATACTGTACTTGTGTGAATGAGATGAATGGGTTGAATGAACTAGTGTGCATGTGGGTATTGACCGTGGGCCCATTAGTAGCATTGAGTGCTGGAGTAAAATCCGCCCAATTTTAATTTTTAAGTCGGATTTTAAAACGATAATTCGGCCACATTTTGTCGGTTCACCCTGCGAAGAAATTATCTGTAAATTTCGTCTGTTTCCTGTAAGAATTAGACGCACACATAAATGAACGATTGGTCAAATTTTGACTTGTTTCGGTTCTAATATTGTATAGTCAAAAGTTAGTCTTATGATAGTCCGAAAAACAAAAACTGTTATATGAACAAATTCGTTTTTAAAACCTTCTTCAATGTTTAGTTTTTACGCAAATATTCCATTAAAGGAAAAGCCGTTTCTGCCTCTAATAGATTTTTTAAAATTGTTTTACGAGAGGCTTCATTAACCATCATGATACTATACACATATATACACAAAAAAAATATATGTTGTAATTGCCAGTCATACGTAATTTCGTTCTCAGTTTTATAACATGTTTCAGTTATTAATCTTGGCCTACTTCTTGGATAAGTTGCCATAATTGGTCATTTAGCCTAAAATTTCATATATTTTTCATTGCAAATGTCATGATAGCTATCGTTAGTGTCGCCTTCGTTAAAATCGATCGTTCAAATTAAAATTTCTTAGAAAACAGGCCATTTTGGTTGCTAATTTTTATAACATTATTTTTTAATTTTCAATATGATGTTCGCCAAATTTTATGATATTTCCAAGTTACACTCTATGATCTGTAATCAATACATATTAAATCTATACATGATTACCTAAACAAAAAAATCGTCAGCAACACAAAACATTTTGTATATTGCTAAAATTAATTCGTGGTTTTACTAAATTTTATTATTCATCCGTTTCGTTTCGTCGCACAGCGCACTGAAAATATCACAACAATACGAATTATCAGATTGTAAATGCTTACATATTTAGAATTTAATAATTGAATAAAAAAAAGTGTGTATAGCATGCACGTGGCCATAGTGTAAATACACGTGCCATATATAGTGTAAAACACAATTTTTTCAAGAGGAAATGTTGCCTTTTTGTTCTCATATTATGATCCATTGAAATAACTTTATATTTGTGAATCAAATTGATAATTTAATTAGCCCATTCGATGATTCAAGGTATATAAAGAAAAATGTAGGCCCTATATTGACAGTTGATTAAATCGATTTATATCTTCGTTCAAATCTCGCGCATTTTAAATATTTATAAAACAAAGAAATAATTTTTAATAAAAACGAGAAAAGAAAATTCTAATTTATATTTCATTTTTTTATTATTAAGACATAACTAAAGAGAAACCAAACAAAATAATAAAAATTCAATCACAATAAATAAGAAGAAGGCGGAGGAATTCATTATTAAAAGCTTGGTCGAAACGTATATTTACGAATAAAATTGATAGTTTTACTTGAGTTGTGCTGCATACATATTTCATATACAGAAGCAAGAAGAGGTTGGAATTTAATGCAAGTCTGGCAGAAAATTAATTAATTGCCAAGAAATTTATTGATATTATTTTTTTTTTGTTTACTTTATATATTCGAGAAGATTTCAATTAAAAATGATTAAGCGATGATAAGGATAATGGCATCCAGACGTACCTTCGTGTTATTCATCAGATCGCAACGATACTATTCCCAGTTTTCAATTTAATTCGGTGTTTTCCGCATGATTTATTAATAGCAGCAACGTAAAAAAATATATATCCCACATCAAACAACAAAATAAGTAAATGATGGAAAATTCTTTTGTGTTTTAATATTGACACACTTTCTAGTCAAGCGTGAAAATTTCCTCCTTTTTTCCTCCTTATAGGAATACAATAATAATATGTGTTTGGTTTGGGGATCAATCCAATTAATTTCATCCGTTTTATCGAAGGTAGTTAGTTGTTTTATTTAGTTTTATTTTATGTTGACTAAAAAGGATATCTAATTGGATTACACAAATGTTTTCACTTGACTAGTCGTTTCTAAGGATATCGAGAAGATGTACCCAAAAATAAGAATTTTATTGGATTATAACCAATATATTTTGTAGAATTTTGAATCAACTGTCCCTTAAAAGATACGTATGTATGTATTCGTAAAAAACAGAATAACATCAAAAATAAAATGTTTAATCCTTTTAGTCGAATTAGTTGAAATATTTGAGAAATGTTATACAGTATTCTACATCTATATGTTACTATATGTTAAGTACATCTGTTAAAGTGTTAAATATTTGTAATGATCATTGGTAACATTACAATTACAATGTTACTATACGTGTATTGGGGAAAGTTAATCCTTTTTGCAGTTTGTTTTTATTGTTATTATTTTTTAATATAGTAGTGTGTTAGGATACGAATTAATTCACCCCTATCATTAACATATTTTTGTTGTGTTGTGATAAAACATGTTTAGCTACTGCGAACTATTTAAACTGGGAAGAGGGTGGAATATTTAGTGTATTTTTGTGATTAATGACTGTATTTTATAGTTTTGTAAATTAAGATGGAACAATTTATAAATTTAAATGTCACGAATGATTAGTTAAGATATTATGTTTTAAATAAGTATTAGGTTATGATTTTATTTTGAACCGAGAGGTGTTAGACTGTTGGTAAACAAATCTTTATGATCATCACTATTACATAATTCAATCACAAATTAACAATATAGTAGTGACCTTGACCATCACAAATTTGTTATTTAAATATTTGGTACTTTTAAAGAATCGTCAAGAAGTCTACTAATTGTGTAAGAATTTTGAAGCATGTTTGCGGTTGTACGAAATATTACCTAGCTCAGTTATAAAAACTAACGAAGAATACCATACCTAACCTTGTGGATTGTATCTTATAAACTCTAGCCAAGACTGATTTTGCTTTTCGTATATCATATGTGGGCTGCCTTATAGTAATAATTCTTGTGGATTGAACGATTGGTTTGTAAAAGCTTTCAAGCTTCATTCATTTTTTTAAATGAACTTTTATCTGTTTAGAAGCACTATAAGATACGTTATCACAAAATCTCTAAATATATATTATTGGCATCAAATAACCTGCTTTATTTGATATAATACCGGAATAGCCTGCCCTTACCGGAGTCCATTTACACTCAATTACATTTAAATATTTCTCGAGCAAAATGATGAAAGTAGTTAGAGGTTTCTGGTTTTCTATGAAACGGAAGACGCCAAACGTTCCTATTTTGTTGCCGAACAACCTCCAACTGGATTGTTCAAAAATTATTCAAATGTCTGGTATTATTATTCTAAGACCAATAATTGAGTAAACACTACTTAACTAACAGTTAGATAACCTATTTTATTAAAAAAAAACATCCACTACATCATACTAAATTTTGTAACGATTAGCGATTTTTGTTATATTTTAATGTGTATAAAATAAATAAATAAAAATATATGTAAATTAATTCATGCACATTTTTCATAATAACATAAGTACATATTTCAAATTTCAATATACATATTATGTACATTATATACAAAAAGATTTGTTACTTTTCTGTGTCACCTTATCAAAAACAGGAATGGAGCCTTCATCACCATAACTCCAAAATCAACATAAAAGGCGGTTTCTCAGTGTAATCCACATATTTTATCAATTTTATGCTGAAAAAGTAGCATTAAACAAATATTAAATGGGAGGAACAAAAAAAAATATGTAATGATGCTCTAGCCATGCGCAGTAGTTTGTCACTAGCACACATATGTCATACTACATGCCATATCGATTGTTATATTGTCATAAATCTAGCCTTGTAATGTAACAATAAAACAAACATTTAAATACAGAAATAAACTTTTTATTTTACTTTTATTTAAATTAAAACTTAACGCTATCAAATACTTTTATTCGGACGGATTATCTCAAAGCTTTTCTATTACATCGAATCATACTCAACCGTTCATAACAATATCCTCAGGCGTTCGACAAAACGGACAATAACCTTTCTGTATCACCTGCAATTCAAAATCATCCGAATGAAACGCCTGTCGACATTCGGGACATATTGTTATTTGTAACTCGGGTAGCAAATTACGATAGAATTTAGTTTTTATGGGTTTCGGCCATTTCACAATGATAACTGTTTTTGGTTCAATAGCACGTAATGATTCGCGGTCTAGAATCATCGGTACTGTTTCAACGGTATCATCATGAATCATGTGATCGGTGAACGGATCAGAACTTAGCTCTTTTGACCGAGGTGGCGCCATGAGTAGGCGTTCAATTTCGACAGGTGTTATATCCGTTTCGGCAGAGAATTCAACGAGTGGCAAGATTTCTGATTAAAATAAAACCGTTAGCTTAGTATGGTAATTGAAATTTGGCTAATATCTACTCACCAAATGAAACATAAGAAAACATAAAGCCTTGTTTACAGCTAGGACATCGATTTCCTTGAAGGTGAGGGCTAAAATTTGAACACTTATAACACATAGGAAGCAACTCTTCGGGATCGTTAAAGTCTCCGGACGAGGCACGACTTTCCAAATAACTAATATCAACTTGATCCTGAATTGTAGTTGGAGATTTAAATGACTGAAGCTTATTATTAACTTGCAGATGCAGTTTGTTAGCTCCGAGCACCTTAGCCTGCTTAGATAAAATATATAAAACGGCACTGGGAAATTTTGGTTAAGGAAATTTAATAATAATTCATTAGATTCTGTCTACTAAATAACATTAAAAAGGATACAACATGCTGATGCCCTTAGGGATTTCATCATTTCCAATTGCATTCGCTACAAATCGGCTTGTATTGAATAGCGTTTGGGGGGCACAACTTGTGAAAGGCTCTTTCAAATAACTGTCTAATGTATTATATGCGTAGTATATTGAGCCCAAATCTATCAATTTCTGATATTCCTGTAATTTAGTTTGAAGCATCTCATATTCAAGCTCGTCATTCATAAATTGCAACAACTGCTTAGCTCTTAAATATGTGTAATACCCAGCATCTAAGAACCTTTCTTCATCAATCGAGCATTCAGCTAAATCTTTTAATAATTGTAATGCTTCACGAGGTTTGCCAGCTGATATGTATGCCTCATGTGCGGCGATAAATTGATCTGACTCAGCCAGCCATTTAGCATGTTGTAGATGAATAACGGGCAAAACTTGAGGTAGATGTTCGGCGAGCCGGAAAGCTTCAGTCCAATCGCGAGCTTCTACGTGCAGTTGAACAACCTGAGTCTCTTCACCCAATTTACGATAGATTTCAGCTGCTAAAGGCAAAGCTTTTAATCGCCTCAAATGATTTGCAATTAATTCCAAAGAACTTTTTTCTGACGTGTTTAATCGGCGGCCAATATCCAACAAAACATCAGTCCAACCTTGATCAGCCACTATTTCAATTGCGCGCTCGTTCTCACCCGCCGAAAGTAATAATTCAGCCGCAGCACGTGGTTCATGAACTGAGCAAGCCCATTCGGCACGTTGTCTAATAAGCTCCCGACGATCAGCCGAATCACCTTCCTTCAAAAATTCCTGTGCCAAATCGAACATTCGTAAATCACTATACATTTGAAGAGCTTTATTGCTATAACCACTTCTTTGATATAATCGAGCAGCTTCTTTAAATTTTCCAGCAAACGCTAAGCTCTCGGCCTGAAGTACTTCTTTTGGTAAATCACCACGTTTTTGTTTATCTCGCAAATCGTTAATGAGTTCCAACCATGGTAAATTTCGTACTTTTACATAGGCATCCCTAGCCACTTGCAGCTGAAGGGCATCTAATGCGGCTTGTGCTAATCCTTCCCAATCACTTGTTGTGACTCCTAAGCAAGCGACTTGATAGGCGTCCCTAGATAAAAAAGAAAAATTTAATTTGAAATATTTGTATACACATACGAGTACTGTCTTACTCATAAAGATCAGCTTCTATGAACTGCCACATTGTTGAACCAAGTGCCAAAGGTACATTGATCATAATATTACCGCGCAAACAAAATGCTGTTGAACCAGTCAATCCAACTACGACCCCCATCATACTTTGTGGGCTGCGGGGTGGCAAATTTCCAACACGAATACTCAACCCTCCATTGGAATGCGAGTAGCAAATCATTGATTCTAGATGTGTATTCCAAGCGACTGAATTAACTCCTGTATCTTGATATAACATTGTATCGTTTATAACGTCCCGCACAATTAGTCTTCCAGCATCGTCGACCACAGCTAATTTTGTACGAGTGGAATTTAAATCCAGACAGCGAACGGCTGATAATACAGTTGTGACCAAAATTGGTAACGGATTATCCAAGAAAATGCGCCAAACTTGGCCACTTTTCAAGCCTAATAGAAGACCTTCTCTTCCGGCTGGACCGCCAGTAACTTTGATGTAACGAATAAAACTATCCATCATCCATTCTCGTTGTAACGTACCACCAAAATCTAGGCTTTGTAATTTTTTCTCGTGACATAGTACTAGGTGCATGGAACAGACAACAAGCAGACTGCAATCAAATTTTTTAGAAATTTTCTCTTTTACCCGATAATGCATCGGTTGATTTTCCGCAGAATTTAATTCGTATAACACCACACGTTCCGGTAGCTGAACCGCTAATCGGTTGCGGTAGATTGCGATTTTGTGAACAAAGTCTCGACATTTTATGCGAACTTTTTGACCGGATATTAAATGCTGGATAATTACATCGCACATGTTTTCACGAAAGGCGTATCGTTCACGGTATAATGCATGTACTGTGTTAAATGCTATATTGTAGCATGCAAGAGTTCCATCTTGGCAGCCAGCTATGATAGACGTTCCCTGTGGGTGAATTGCAAACGCCCATATCCAGGAGTCATGTATTTCACTGAGAGTTGTTAGACGAACACCTTCTTTGGTAAATAACTGAAGTGTTTTGTTGCATCCTGACACTACTAAAAATTCCCCATCCGGAAAAAAACTACAACATAGAGGATCGAATCCTAGGTTTCGCTCCTTACCAACCATTTGTCCGCCTAGTGTATAAAATGTCAAATTTTGACCCCAATCCACAACGGCCAAAGTATCAGCCGATCCATTATTGATTGGATTCCAGGCGAGTCCAAATATTGGGCTGTTCGCGCCATTTGGTCGCTCAATTTTTCCTTTTTCTTCGCCAGCTTTATTACGTATCGAAACGGTTCCATTGGATAGACCAAGCGCTAGATACTGACCATCATTTGTCCAGGCGCACGAATTTATTTTGTGCGGCACTTTATGTTTTTGTACCGCTTTTTGTTCGGATGACCAAAATCCAAAATCGGATGATGTACATGATGCGAGTTGATGAGACACTGGGTTAAAGGTAAGACACTGGACGGAATCACCGTGCCTGAAAAAAATGTTATCAGCTAAATAAACTATATAGGTAATTTTCAAAACCATGTCGCTGTCTGTTAGCTAGGGATGGGGGTATGAAGCTGTCAATCAGCACATGAAGTTGAAGCACTCACTGTTTATGATCGAAAAAGTGGATATTAAGCTAATTACTCATATAGCTTAGATAGGGCGGCTTATTGAATCCGACTAAGAGACCAAAGCATAGTTAAGTTCTCTACCATAAAGCTGAGGAAAGAATCGAGCTTGTATAAGAGGATCGAAACGGAGCTTACTTCGAGATTTGAAATTACAAAATATTTGTCTACTTCGGACAAAAATACTAAAATAAAAACTAAGTATGTACTTACGAGTATTTTAACAATCCTTCTAATTTGACGGTCCATATTATTACCGACTTATCAGCACCCGCAGATGCAAATTTCTTGCCATCCTTGGCATAAACCACACAATAAACAACATCTTTATGTGCTTTTAGTGTTTCAATTAAAGCACCATCACTTGGTTCATAGACTAGAACCTTATCACCAGCTGCTACAATAAGCTGCAATCCTTCTGGATGAAAACATACTGAATGAATGCTGAAATGGAACAAAATACCTGCCGCCTACAGAACACTATTGCCAAACAATGATAGTAAAATAATTCACCTTGGATGGTCGGTTTTATCACCTTTTTCATGAATTTTTTCAATCCATTTTGGTATTGCTTTCATTTTTTTGGTTTAAATAAAAGTAAAACTTGAATTTATCATATCACCTAAATTCGTCTCATATTATATTTATGTTTTGTTTAAACGTTACTACATATATACGGATGTATAAATTCAATAAAAATAGTACTTTGTATAGTCATTGCTATATATTTCTCATACAACTAACGTAAGTAACGAACAAATATTAAGCAATGCACTAAGCCAAGCTATACATTTTTATGTGTGTGTTAACCGTTGCTAGGGAATTTATATAGCAAACTTTGTATACCAATACAAAACTCATGTATCATGCACGCATACTATCGCGTTTGACAACTAAACGGAAATACGAGTCAACGCTGTATCAGTCACATTTTGTAATTTTTATAATAAAAATATTATAATTAATTTGTTTAGGCGTTTTAAATGATTTATAAATTAATTTAATTATTTATTAAGGTAGTATAAATGTTAATTTTTCGTTTTTAAATTAAATTTGGCGTTGTGATACACCTAGTTTGATTAATTTGTTGGCATTTAAAACCGCCATTTTTAATTTTTTATTCTATTTTTTATTTTTTGTAGCTCATTTCAGTGGTCTGCCGAAAATTAAAAAGAACGCGTATTTTCATTTTTCATTTCATCTAAAAAATTCTGAACGCTTTTTTTTTGTTTTTTCGAAGCGTTCCATCTTGAAAATAAAAAAAAATTAGGAAAAATCAAAACAATTATGAATAATATGAAAAAAGTTACACAACAGCAAATGCGAAAGGTGTGTGTGAATTATAGTGTTGAAATTATAAAATACTAATTAGTTTTAAGTGAAATACAATATATTTGGTTAAGCAAATGCGCGAGAGATATCGAGAAAAAGGCAAAGGCATATTTTAGCAATGAGGACGCGTTTTCAATCAAAAAAAATTTTTAGGACTGTCAAATGTGGTGGCATGAATTTTATTTGCTTTTGTTTTTATACTTTTCGATGATTTTATTTTTATGAAGCCGGTTTTTAATAATTTATTATTAATTTCCCATATTTAATCTCTTTGTTTCTAATATTGTGTAATGCATCTTGTTTTTAGGTTTATGGTCCGAGTAATCAGCAAGAAGTACAATTAAATGCAGTTCGAAAAATAAACAGTCTACTGTCGAGTGGCGCTGTAAGCGTCACAGGCCCAATTCAACCAAGAATTTTGAAACAAAAAAGTGAGATTTCATCACCAGTTCAGCAGAATAACATAAAACAATTAAGATGTTATACATGTGATCAGGTATGCACACATTCAGCATCACAGTGCTTGACACAAACCCTTACAGTGACGACGAAAACAAAGCTACCAAATAAAATTGGACGAATTGTGGGCGATGCCTTTATGGTAATCGTGTGCGAAGATGATGTTATTTGTAATCAATGTCTGACACAATTCAATCAATTGGATCGATTCGAGCATGACGCGGAACGAATTAGAAATAGCCTGTTAAATAGTATATATAGAAAATATGGTATTACGGATGATGATCAAACAGGATCGCCACAACAACCACAAATTATACAACAACCGCAGTTGCAGCCGATACAACAGCAACCACCAAAACTAACGACTGTGACAACATCGCAACCAAATAAAATACAAAAATTAAATAATTCAACCCAATACTATAGTCGTAAAATTTCCTCATCCACCTCAAACCAGAGTGATGATAATACCGAAGAGGTTTTGACTCGTAAAATTCCAATTTCACAGCAACATCAGACTGTGGTAAATCGTTCCCAAAATATCGTGGTCAGTCGAAATATAGTGAATAATAATGATTCCGTTGAAAATCAGTTGTCGAATTTATTCGAACCATCGAATAACAATGAAACGATACGACAAGTTCCCATACAACAGAATATTAAAAAAGGCCCAATAAAAATCTATAAATGCATGTCATGTGATTATAAAGCGTCCGATCTAAAATTATTCCAATCGCATTACGATGAATGCAAGCAAACTCAATTGGCACAACAGCAACAAATTCAAGCGCAGCAGCAACAACAAATTCAGCAAAGTCAACAGCAGCAACAAGTTTTACAAACCGGCTATCGTTGTAAAATATGTAAAAAATTATTCACATCGATTCCGGCGCTCAAACAACACACGTCCGAAAAGCATCCACAATCCCAACAAACCACTTTGATGATAAACGATAGTCAAACAATAAAATTGGATCCAGAACACAAATTAACTCAACAACCGCAAACCATAACCCAAATTACGTTGTATAACTGTAATTTGTGTAAATACGAGACGCAAGATAAGCGTACATACGATGAGCATCTTAAAAAACACGGCAAACTAAAACCGTTTAAATGTCGCCTATGCTCAATGCGATTTGAAACACGTGAACAAGCCTCGGTACACACAAAAACACATCAACCGGATTATTTTAAATGCGGATCATGCTCAATGTCGTTCCCACAACGTGAAATGTTAATAAAACATTTCGAAACGCATGAAAAACAATTAAAACAACAAACAACGCAAAAATTATTGCAGGATACAATTGATGAAGCATTACGCGGAACCGAAAATCATGATAATTTAGAAGCAGCCGCCCAGTTGCCAACTGTGACGAGTGTAACTGAGAAACCAATAAATTTTTTCACATGCGATATATGTGCCGTTACATTTTTACAAGAAGACTACTATAATCAACATATGGAAACTCATCATAAACAGCTGATAACAACCACGGCGACGTTAACAAATCAAACTGCAAATTTACTAACTGCGACCCACAATTCCCAGAGTGTTCAATCGAGCCAACAGCAACAACAATCACATAATAGTGGTGGTGGTAGTAATTCTCGTCAAGCTGCTGGTAACATACAAACCGCAATATTAACCCAAACAAATCAACAACAAAGCCAACAAAATAGTATATCGGACGCCGATTTAGAAAGTATTTTCGAGAAAATCCATTCCGACAATAAAAATGATATGGATATGGTGGTGACTAATAATAATAACGGTAACATAAATAGTGGGGCAAATGATGGCACAAATACGGTTTCAAATGTTGTTATAACGAGCCAAGAAAATTCTGGTGGTGGTATTACGTTTAATATAACTATCCCGCAAGGCGAGGAGCTGAATTTAAATCAAGAACAAAAAATTGTAAGTATAGTGCACAAATTATTAATTTATATGTAGTTTTTAATGTACAACATGTGGTATATTTTTTAACATTGGTGGGACACGTAATGCAATATACATACACTTTTATCTATGATACTTCCTTATTAGTCATGCATTTTTGTATTTATTTTTGAAAACAAAACTACTGAATATAGTGTTTGGATAGATATCGAAATATGAACAGACGCCCATTTATGAGTTTACATTATTATATTTTACTTTCGGCATTAAAGACTATTGCTGGTTCATATCATTTTTTTTTTTATCAATCTGGCTCTATTCATGTCAAGTTGCGTGCTAACATAAATATATATATACACAGTGTCCAACTTTTCCATCGTATCAGACAATACTTGTACAATTTATATATGTACAATAATCACTATTTGTAAGATGTTTAGATTTTAGTAGTGGTCGAACATGAATGTGGACAGCATGAGTTGAGTGATAGATAGCCCAAATATTTGAATTTCCGTATTCTTCCAATAAGCGTAACAATAAAAAGAATATATTATAAATCATATATAATATAAAATATTTTACGTTAACCTCTTTAATTTTGAGTTGGTACCAATCAGTAATAACACAAGATTTAGGTTTTACAGTGTTTTTTCAATAATAGTTGGATAAAATTAATCGTAGTCAGAAAACTTGATTTGGTATTATAAAGTTATTTTCATTGCTTCTTCGCCATATCAAATGGATAATATAGAAAAAACAATCGCACAAGATTATCAATCCGAATTCATTATAAATTGAACCAAATAATTACCAGATGTGTTCCGCGTGAGGTGGTAGTATCGCATAAAAGTTTAGAATTCAAAAACTCAAAAGTATTCTAAATTGTGCTTTACAATTTTGTTTTATGTTTTTTTTTTTGTAGCATTTCAATATTTTTTGGTAATGCTTAAAATTGCAACAAAGCAATATTAAATTGCTGTAATTAAACAATTTTTATTTCAATACTTTAAGCATACAATGAGCATTTTTATGTAACTTACAGGCCAAAGCAATAGTTGCAACAATCAATTTAGATTTTAGAAATGTATATACACAAAATCAAACCTAATTCTTTCAACCACAATAATCACGTTATTCCAATATATAATGAAAAAGTTAGATTATTGCACGTACCTATTGGCGACTGGTAATATCGTTTGAAGGCAAATATTGTGTGTTGAAAATTCACGCTAGACCATTTTTAGTTGTGTTGTGAGCGCCGATCATTGAAAATATCAGGAAGTATAGCGTCAATAGCCAATAAAAAAAAACTTTAGATTTTCAGCAAAGTAATGTAATAATTTAATGAATAAAAATTAAACTTACGACAAAGTGTCTAAAAGTTTAACCACAACGTTGTTTATATTTAATGAAAATCGCTCATAGGTACGGCTTCTAAAATAAGATATGTGGATTGTAGAGCATAGCATGCAGTATAATACCAAAATACAAAGATTTTATAAAGCATATATGCATTGGATTGGATTGAATGGGATTTCAGAAAAGTCAAGCTATTTTTCAGAAATTTGTAATCAGTAAATTTTTGTTGGCATAATGGTGGTTCATGGTTGTGTATTATTTATACGGTTGATAATTAAAATTACTGCGAGATTTTAGAAACTCTAATATTTGCCCGATAATTATAAATGGATAAACAAATAAATTTATCTAGCAGAATGTACATATTTTGCAAAAGTTAATAGTTTTATTTTATAATATGAATGGAGAACATTTGTCTAGCCTTGTTAATAAGAACTAAGTAATGTATTAGAATTTTATTCAGAGAATTATTATTATGTATATATGTATTACGTATGTATATGGATCAGTACAATTAAACTTCATTGTAATATGACGTAAAATTTTCCGTTAGTGTAATGTGCCCTTTAGAATTAATATACATATTTTTACAGAGTTAGAGTATGAATGAACTTATAAATGAATAACTTATAAATGAACATTATTTTATACATTATACATTAGCAAAGAACAAATAAATTGATCCAAATATACAATAAAACGGAAAAAATATGTATAGCAATTTAATAAAACCTTAGAATATGCGTGAACTTTGAACATATTCATGTGTTATTCATGATTCATGTCGTATAATACAAACCTATATAGTAAACTGTACGATATGTGAACGATATTTCTTTAGATTTCAAATAATATTTGTAATTTTGTAACACAGAAAAACAAATATTTTTTGGTAATTGGTAATAATATAAAAATAATAATTCTATTACAATTTCGTTGTAAGCCTTACTGTTAGTTTTATATGTACACATATCTTATTTATATAAACTATGTATCTCAAATTTATGACGCTATTAGAGATATTTTTCTGTAACCGTTTCTTTTTATTTGCAAATAAACATTTAAAATTAACGCCATCTATCGAATGTTGGCGGCTGCTCAAATAAATCAAAAATAGCGACTGATATTTTTTCTGAAATCGAAGTTTAATCTGATTTGTTGGCTTAATTTAACATATGGTTGGGCTATTTTACTTCACCAAAAGTATATCACTTAACTTTTAGTCATTTCATAACTAATGAATCATGTAACTTTTAAGCTTGAATGACATTCTGTAAATTATCATCCTTACATATTCCTCCAATAAAATAGACTTTATATGAAAGTCTTCTTTAAATTCGGAGTTTTCCTATTACATTATTCATTTTAGGTACAATGGCTTCACGAGACGATTTAGCAAAATCGAAGAAAAAAAAATTCTCAATTTTAATTTACTGACAAAAAGGCCTATAAATTAACTCTTGGAATGCTAAACCATAAATCTTTAATCGCAGCAACTGAATTTGGTTTAAAATAGCACTATTTTTGGATAAATATTTTTTATTCGCCTAATCTGTAAATCAATGAGAAAAGAATAACCAACAAACAATGTTGAGATACATTTACTTTTTTTCAATCATTTTATCCTCGTTTTTAGAATAAAATTATTTACCGCATATACAAGTAAACATTTTTTTTTACCCGACTATACCATCCTAACATTCCGGAAACGGAAGTCAAATTAATCTGGCAAACTGAAGTAGCAAGAAATACAAAATTAGCCATTTCTTAATCTTAAATCTTAGTTTTTGAAATTTTTCTTACGATATCGGATCTGCCTTATTATGAACGTAAGAAAAACAAATTCGAAAGCGAATTTTCGGGAAATTTCTAAAAAATTCAATTGGCTGTCGAATCTCGCAAATCTTGATAGTATTTTTGTGATTTTTGTTGTAGAACATAAGCGTGATGTTAATGTACATAGTTTTTTTTAGATTTTGTAAAGTTGTACAATTAAATACTGTATTATTGAATGTTTATTTTGTAGATATGTGATATTTTTAAGATATTAAAGTAAAATACAAATGTGGTCAAATTACTTTTATACATAAAATTTAATACATATTGAAAAAAAATGAATTTGTAATTTTGTCGTACGATAGCGATAAAATTAATTATTTTTCAATTAAAATAATTTGATTTTAATGAGAAGATTTAACAGGTTTCGTCATAAGTTATGTATTACCATCAAAGATAAAATTTAAAACCGAATAAAAAGAATACTGACAGTCGAAACTCCACCAACTTTATATAATAAATTTTAGCAATTTTAATTGGTATTTTATTTATGATTGTGTAATATTAAAAACAATTCATTTTAGAAATTGTGCTCTATAATAGTTATTTAAAAATAAAGGAAAACTGAAAATGCTTTCGGTTGCACCTTCTTCGTAATACATAGATAATATTCCTGCTTATTTAAATTTAAGGCCGTGTTTTAATTCTAAGATATGTTTATTTTTCACTGTAAATTAAAGCAACTTTATTCCAAATTGTTACAGATGCAACAAATTCGGGCCGAAGCCGAAAATCAAGATTCGCAAGAAGAACAGCATCATGTTAGTATCGATATGCCTGTACTAGAAACAATGGATGAAAATACACAACAACATATTCAAAATCAGATTAAGCAACAGCAGCAGCAACAACAACAAGAGGAAAGTAATCAGGAACAACAAATTGTTGGTGGGGGATCTGTTAGTATGCCTAGTTTGGACGATGATGTTGATTCTCAAAATACACATGCGAATAACGATACGGTGTCTATGGATCTAGATGATGTTCAAAATTCTGTTGATGATGGGCAAATAAAATTCATATTGAATGATGGTCAACTGCTTCAATTGAACGATCATATAATAACGGATTCGGAGGGTAATCAAATTTTAGTGCAAGGTACCGATAGTGAACATATACAACAGTTACTGCAAAGTGTTGGTGTGATACAAACTAGTGAAGGTCTTGATGGAGAAACAGCACTGCATATGTTAAACGAAAATAATCAAATGATTATTGTTCAAGATGGTAATGGAGAAACACAGTTAATTGATGCGTCCATGTTAAATGCTGACGGGCAAATTGTTATACAGCAGCATGATGATGATAATTCACAATCTGCTGGCGAAGATGGTGTACCGGTCTCGGCAAGTTATACTCAAGCCGGAGATATTGAAATGCATCATCATATGCATGACGATGGCAGCCAAGAACAGCAACATCATCAAATTATCGAGGCGGTAGAGAATAGTGAAGAAATTAAACAACTGCAAGAGCATCATCAGCAGCAACTACAGGATGAACAGAATAAACAACAGCAAATGGCTATAAGTGGAGAACATGCTGAACATGGGTTAGTGAAAGAAGAAAATGAATTCAGTGAGTCAACTAATGAGCAACCTGTCACCACAGAAGCTTCTTCTACGACATAAGATACTTTTTATTATTCTAATTTTTCTTATTTTTTTTTTAATTTAAAAATAAAATATTAAAATCATAAAACAACAACAAAAATTGAATATATAATAATATAATTTTATTTTATTTTTACATTTTACAGAGTTTAGTGAATATATGTACACATCGTCTAGATAATAATTTTCATTTATTTTAATCATCTAATTAAATTTAATTTTTTTCGTTAAATTAATTTAACATTTTTAATTTTTTCTGTATGGAATTTAGTTTTTTAAAAAAATATATAATTATAAAGTTTTTCTATCATTATTTTAATTATTTTGCTCTTCATAAAACTATTAAATAATTATATTATAAATAAATTAAATTTCTTACGTTTTTTCATTTCTGTATAGTAAAAAAAAATAAATAAAAAAATGTCATAAAAAATTATCACTAATTTTAATAAAAATAAATAAAATGAAAAACTTAATTAAAAAAAAAAAAACAAATAAAATAATTATTTATAAAATAACTTAAATTTAAAACAAAAAAACATACAGAAAAGAATATTTGAAATTAAATATATATACATATTTACATTTTTATTATTAATCAATAAAAGAAATGTAAATACAATTTAAATACATACTTAATGTATTTTATAAATAAATAAAAACAAAAAATCACAATTCCCAAAATTTTAATTTTAAACACAAATAAATTAAACTGATTTAAATTCTTATTGAATATTAATAAAAAAGATACATAAATAATTAATAATTTTTTTCTGTTTTTAAATTTTCCGTTTAATTTTTTTATTTTTATTTTCGCTTCTCTGTTTTTATTTGTAATATTTTTAAATTAATTATTTTTTTTATTATTATATATTAAACATATATATATTTTAGATATAAAATATAACACTTTGTATTATTTTTAATACAAATAAATATAATTATATTATGATTAATTATAAAAAATAAAAACAAAAAAAAAATGAAAAAACAAATAAAAATTATAGTTTGTAAACAAAAACATGTATAGAATATGGGTTATTCATTTTGATAAATTAGAATATTTAATAGACAACTTACTACAGGACTTATCATTTGTAATATTCCGGATTCGGCTTAATCTCTTTTAGAGAGAAGAGATTATATTTATCAAACTCGGTCATTTTTATCAATTACACTTTTCTATTGGATTTCTTTAATGCCCCTATTATGAATCTCACTTACGCGGCACTGAGCGACGCGATGTCACCGTATTTCAATTTTGGTATTATGATTCTCGCCGTGAGCGAGTCTAATGTCACATATCCTCACCTACAATTTGGTGGCGAGACTGAGCGAGAAAATAATTTTTGATATTGATATACATAGTATTTATAACGTTAGACAAAATGAAAGGCAAATCGTAAGGTTTTTTATTTGTTTATATATTACAATAATTAATAATGTAATAAATATTAATTGTTGCATTATAATAAATAATATTTTTGTTGTATGTATTATAAAAATTTTTATTTTTCATAACTACATAGAAATAAACCAAAAATAGCTAATGGCGAACAATTCACAAAACTCGTATTTTCCTTCTAGCTTGTCCAATAGATAAGAAAGTCCATCTTCATTTATACGAAAAATGCTTGTAAATCAAGAAATTATAATTTATAACACCATTCTTTAGAATATTTTAAAAATATGTACATTTAAATATCAATTGATAAGTACTAGTCATCCGGTAGTGTGAAAGGATCACATTTGAATTTGACCAAATGTCAAAAATTCTCAAAACAATAACAACTACTAACTTAAAGAAACCAAAATATCATAAATGACGCATAGCGCTGCGTATGTCACTCACCCAAATTAAAGTGAGAATCATAATACCAAAATTTGACTCGCGCGACTCTAGATGTCACGGTGAGAGGTGAGGTGAGGTGAGAATCATAATATGGGTATAAAATTAAAACTACATGTTTGTATTGTTCTTCGAATACGAAATTCGCCAAAATGTACATTACTAATACCATATATTGTAGAGATGTGTGCAGAGTCTTGATATATGGTGCCTTTTACAAGGAACTGTATTCATTATTATACTTAATAACAGGTAGGTAGCGTAGCGATCGCATAAAAACATTTCATATCATGATCACTGCTCGACTAAAAAATTGATTACATTACATTACTTTCTTTTAATTACAGCCACTAAACTAAACAATATTCTTATAATTAATTAATTAATTCTATAACGCTATGTGGATCTCCACTGTTCATCTACACGTCCATCCGACGATCGTAAACTAACTCGTGATGCTTTCAGACTTATATAGTTTGAATTGACATAATGATGTATATCCTGTTTCGTACCTGATGCTATTTTATACTGAATCACGTTTAGAAAGATTCTGTTTTGTGCAGGAAATATATTGTCTTTATATATCCGGTTTACTCATATCCTGATTTAAAATGTTTAACAATAATAAAAAATATCGCCGTATAATAAAAGACGAAATATGTTTCAATATGGAATAAAACATGTGAATTTTGAAACAATACTCCTGTGTGTAATATAATATGAATTTATTTCAATTATAATTATACCATATAATAAATCACAGTTTATAATTCAATTGAACAATTTATGTATTTATAATCTGGCTTATACAAAGCCAATTATTTCAAAATTAAAAAATCAAAGTATTTTTTCTGAAATTGTTTGGTAGAAATCGAAATCTTCTCATCACAAGGTAAGCTATTACATAAACTAAAAATATTACAGCGATTCCTTAGAGTGAGTTTTTCTTACGGATCTATTCAGAATTTCTCATTGGAGGTTTTTAAAATTTGTACGTAGAATATGGTTCGATTTTATAGTATACCAAGTGTCCTAGGATTGCATGTATCAAATAAATGAGACACTGGGGTCTAAAGTAAGCTTAAGTTCGCTCTTAGACGAATTGCTAAGATGTGTTATTATCACCACCACAACAAAAGTACCTTCGATAAATTCAAAATGCACGTTAGTTAGGAGTGTTTCAAATCTTATATTATGGATATCCATTTTTTATATTTATGTGTCTTTTATCACTATTTTAATTATTTTTTATTAATACTATTTTTTATTTTTTATATCGAGTCCTCCAGTTAAAAAATATACTGTTCATAAAGAACAGTATATTTTTTAACTGAAGAAGGAATAACCCGAAATCGATATAAAAAATTATAAATTGGTTATCACAAAAAGGAAGTAATATTCAAATAAAAAATATTATAAAAATAAAATAAAATTTAGTTTTATTAATAAAAAATAATTAATGTTTCAAATCGATCAACAGAAGAAAATTGGTGCAGTCATTTTCTAGGATGAAAAAACCCTCAATAAGTCTTAAAGCAAGAAATAATTCATAAAAATCATTATTAAAATTAGAATTTCCGAAGATTCAAGGACTATAAGAACCACTATGACAGTGTTATCAGCATGATGTCTGGGGCTGGCTCACTCTCATAAAGTTTACTAGGTTGGTCAATGTAAAGATATAGAGGCATTAACTGAGGCAATTAAAGCAGCTAGGACGAAAATTTCTTTTAAACCACTTAAAGACGAAAGATCTCGCTTACTTAAAACTGTATAAATTATTTATTAACAATAATGGTGGTAAGGTAATACACATTATTAAAATGTAAAAATCTAACTAAAAACTAAAAATTGATTTTAAATGTCTTTTTAACAAAATATTTCAAGTGTGTTTGCGCGGACAATTTTATTTTACTAAAATCTTAGAAAACAAAACTACAAAAGCACAAGTTTTTTTGTAAATAGTTGTTGTCCAAATGACGCGAAGTGTCAAATATATGAGGGAATAGCAATAAACTCAACGTACCCATTAAAGTGTCCAAGTAGAACTATGCGTTTAAAATCTCTTTAGTCAAACCGTTCAATAAAAAATCATAGCAAAAAAACAACATGCCAAGGTCAGATACGGTAAATGATACATAGCAAATATATAAATGATTTTTACAGTAAATACTAGATAATCATTGCTGTCACAATTTTTAATCGCCACCTATAATATTTATAACGTCAGACAACTAATTAAGTTAAAACACAATAAAGTTTTATGAGTTTCATCATATATTGACCAGCCTCAAAATTTCTCAAATAAACGGTGTCGAGTCGTTAAGGAGCTCAAAATGAAATCATCTTTTATATATCTTATATTCACTTTTATAATTTTTATTCAATATAAACACAATTTATTGTTGTATGTAGATTTAAATTACATTAAATTTAAAATTAAATTGAATATATATATTTTTTTGTTATTTTATTTTTTGTTAATTCTAATAATATGTATAATTAAATATCTAGAAAATATCAATTAAATAATTTCAATTAATCATTAAATTATTTCAATATAATATGTATTAGTATTTTATTTAATAAAATTGTTTTTTATTTATTTATTTATTTTTTTTGATAATCAAATTACAATACGCTATTATACCTACATACTACAACTTTATTTATATATTTTAAAATAATTAATTAATATATTTTAATAAAAATAGTTTCATTTTTTTTTGCAGTTTTTATTAATGTACGATTATTTATCAAATAAATACTAATTAATTTTTTATTTGTGTATTAACTAAATACTACAAAATTGTTATTTATATTTTTATATATTACAATGCGAGAATACGGTCCCTAGTGCGCTGTATATAATATTTAATATTCACATATTTTCAAATTTTTTAGAATGCTTAACATATTTTTAATTAATAATTGTTTTCGTCTATATATACATATAATTTATTTTTAAATAATGCAATCCGCTATAGTAAAAAGTACGCTGTGTATTTCAAAAGTATTTACAAAATAAAATTTAAAAAAAAAATTGTTTATAATAAATTTAATATTATTTATTGGAAGTTATTTTTATTATTATTAAAAAATAGAAATTTTTTAATTTATGTTTTGTTTATATTAATGCTAATGGCACAATATTCTATTAAATATTTTATTTATCTTCTACATAAATTTAAAAGATTAACGCAAAATTAAAAAAAAAATAAAATTAATTTCTTAATAAAATATGTATGTATTATTAACATTTATAAATAAAATATTTTCTTTTCCTTCATTTTTTTTTTCTTAAGGTGTCTTATCAACTAAATTTTCACGAAAATGTTTAATTTTTTGTACAAAATATGCCTCTAAACTTTCAGCACAACGATAAAAGGGCGATTCTTTGGGATTGTAGTATCTACAATTATCAAATATTTTTGTCATATCACCAATGAATTCCGACAGTGTTATGTAATCCTTGGAGTCGATTTTGTTTTCGATTTTTTGTAAATCTGGATGCGATTTAATAAAAAAATTTGTATCATATTTTTTAGCATGCTTCTTTCTAATATTCTTTTATGAATGTTATCAATTTTTTAACTCAAATTAATAAAAAAGGAATATGTAATAAAATGAGACTTACCCATTGGCTCTTTTATAACTTTATAATAATCGGGTGCCTCATCCGGATCGACTGGTTCCATAAATGGCCAAGCACTTTTATGAAGCTATTAAATATTAATTAAAAATTAATTTATTAAAATAATTCAGCGATATAATTTCTAAATCGACTCACTTGAATTTGTTTAATTAATTTCTTTAAATTATCGTATTCCGTTTGACTCAACGATTTCATATTGGCAAAATTCACCGAATTATTCCGCTGGCAGTTTGGACAAATATATTCATCGATATATTCAGCCTCACTTTGTAATATACCGACACATCGACCGTGGAACCAATCTTGACATTTATCACAGCATATATAAAATCTGCAACAATTAAAAAATCATGTCAAATATTTTTATAAATTATTATTAATAATTTATTATTCAAACTTACTGGGATTCATCATAAGGCTGTTTACACAGACAATACAATTCTTGAGTATCACGCGCATGTTTACATTCACTACATACAAATTCACTAATTGTTGAGGAAGCTTCTTCGGTAATTCCTACACAATCACCGTGGAACCAATTATTACACAAATCACAACCAACATAGAATCTAAAAATAAATTAAATTCTGTATAAATTATCGGCTATTTCATGGAAATTTGACTAATCGTACTTAGAATCGTCGTAAGGTGTCCGGCATATACAATACAACTTTTCTTTTTTCTTTGACGGTCCAGCAGCGCCCGCCTTGAGATGTAGTCCTCGTCGACCTTTATGACTAAGACCTTTCGGTGGTCGTCCCGGAGTTCCTCGTTCTTCTGGATGTTTTGGCCGTCGTCCTTTGTGAATCACATTAGACGGCCCACTAACAGACAGAGTTTTACTAACACTACCACTACTACTATTATTTACAATATTTTGTTCATTTCCGGGATTCTGATTTGCACCGCTTGTCACCGTAGTCGTTCGTACCTCATCTTGTTTGGTGCGTTCCTGCTTCGTCCGCGTCACCAGTTCAGTGGCCAGCTCTTTTTGGATTTCAATTTGCAGCTCTTTCTCAAGTAGTACTCGTTTCTTCAATATATCCTTTTTCAGTAGTTCCTTATGACGATAAAGTCGTAACTTTTTTATAGAATTGTAGATAAACACAAAAAATATAAAATAAGAAAATCAATATTCCTTTGTTTTAAATTTTTTTTGTTTGGTTTCTTTAAGATTTCATCAAAAAATATTGATTTTTTTTTGTTTTCCCGCTATCACAAAATATATTCGTATAATTGTAAACCAAAATAATTTAATATTTACGATACATATTGAGATGCGGGTGGTTATTTTATTATTCCACCACCAAACTTACCTGTAACTGTTGCTGTTGTTTTTTCTTCTCGATTTCCTTCTTAAGAATTTTCTTACTATTGTTATTATTCTTCTGTATATTAATTTTTTTGCGTTCTGGTTTAACCACCACCTCTTCTTGGTTACTTCGTTCGAGATCCTCACTATCACTATCATCGAAATTCAAGGCTATTGGTTTGATTGCAGTCGCAGTTGTTACCGTACAATTAAGGCTGCTATTATTATTTTGATACGAAATATTTGAGTGATGATTCCCTTCGCCGCCACTATATTTCTTTTCGGACGAATGCGATTTAGGTGGACGTCGTTTCGGGGTGTCTAATACCCAGTCATCATCATCATCTGCAGTACTAGTCGGCCGTTTACGATTTGCAACCGCTTTTATTGGTGTTGATGTTGCCTGGTGGTTGACAAAATGTGTCTCATAACTACTACTTGTATGAGCAATCGTGTGCGTTTCAGTTCCTTTCATTTGCTTTTCCTGATATCGTTGCAGATTTAGCAGCTTTTCTTCAATTTCAGGATTTAAATTTTCCTGTTTTAGGGCGTTTTTGATTGCTGGAAAATATTAGAATGAAAACGAAAAATTAAAAATATCAATTTCCATTTTTCTAAAATATAAAGTAGGATATCGTATAAATTAGATCTTCAAAACAATTAGACAAAACTATTATGAAAAATTCGATTCGTCTTGAATATTCCTATTATGAAATGTTCAATTGAATTATCGAATTGACAAATATAAATGAAAAAAATATGAAATTAAGCCGGTATTCCATAACATGTTAGTTTTGTGTTTATTGTCAAGTGGAAACAATCGTATACTATTTTTATTTTGTGTAGTGCTTTTAAAAATTTATAAAAGATAATTAATAGCAAAAAATAAAACAAATTAATTTTAAAAAAATTAAATATCAATGGGCAGTTAAAATCGATCGGGGTTGTTCATTCAAGCGATGACGATTTTTATGACCAAATTATATGATATTCATCATCGTATTTTTAATATATTCGATTCGATTGATTATTTCAAGTTTATGGACGGATTTTTATATTAGATCTCCAGGTTGGCGCATAACATTGAAACAGTACTTATACGATTACTACAATTTTTGCTAAATTGTGTTCTGAAATTAATTTCAGAATTCGTTAGCAACGGAAAACAAGCCAGCCACATTAATCTTTAATAAGTAAAATGTATGGACAAATTTCAGAATACCCACCATAGAATTGTTATCCAAATAATATACAATAAAATAAAAAGCTATAATGTGTACTTAACTAAATCTACTTACTTTGCTGTATATAATCCGGTGTTATCACAAATGATTCTTTATCCTCATCTGACGAATTTTCACTATCATCATCGTGAACTACTCGCTTCTCTATTTTTCTCGCTGATCTTGACGCCGATTTCGTCATCATTGCCTCTTTAACAACATCATCACATTTTTTCCCTTCAATTAATTGTTTCAATTGCGATTGCTGTTGCTGTTGTTTCAACAAACCCTTTTTTTGTAAATTTGCAGCCAACACTTTTTGCATCAATTCACGTTTAACATTAGGATTAATTGGGGCCCCATTAACAATTATTTTTGTTGTCAGCATTTGATTTGAATTATTATTATTTATATTATTGTTATTATTATTAGCATTACTATTATTATTATTATTATTATTATTAAGAGATTCACTTATAGTACTATTATTGCTTGTATTGGTTTGTTGTACGATTATAGTTTGTGGTTGTTGCTGTTGTGATGTTGTTGTTTGTTTAACAACCTTAAATTAAAACAAAAATAAAAACAAAATGAAATTATAAAAATCATAAATAAACAACAAAAATAAAATAATTAATGAATTTTTAAGAAAGAACACAAAAAATTAAAAAAGAAAATTAAAAAGTTACTAGTTTTTTGCAATTATTATTTTTTTGTATATGTATATATATTATATATAAATTAAGCACCTTGTTTTAAATTAATTAATTAAAAAAATTAATAATTCTCGATATAAAACTTATTATGTTTTCTCTAGATTCTATATACATATATACATACAATATACACATATATATACATATATAGATAGATAGGTATATTTTAAAATGTAGCCTCTTTTAAAAAAATTTAATGTAGTTTTATAGGAAATGGAAATAAAATTAAAATTAAAATAAAATAAACGAAAAATAATTAGAAATATAAAATAAAAGTCAACAACCACAAAAAATATATATTATTCTTGTATTTTGATTAATGAATTAATTAGTAAATCACTCAATAATATTAATTAAAAATTAATAAAATGCACGAAACGATTTTTTTATAATTTCGAAAATAACGAAAAATAATTTTTAAAACTATAAAAAATTATAAAATCTATAAAACCGCATTATTATTTTTTTTATTGAATTATTATATTATTATTATTTATTTATTTATTTTTAACAATTTTATGATATTATGTGTATTTTCCATTCAGAAGAATCGAGAAATTGTTTTTGTGGAATAAAAGAAAATTATGTATATTGCAAAATACTTAATTTTATTACAATTATTTGTTTTACAATTACAATTTAAATTTATTACTAAATAATTTTATCAATTATTATATTATTATTATTTTTTTTTTTGTTTTAAATTTGTTTATTTTAATTTTTAACAACACAGCAATAAATTAAATAATAATAAAAATAAGGAATAATTTTTTTTATCTTTTTAATTACATTATAATGTTAAAAACCTAATCCAATTTCCTTCTATTTTAATTTTTTAATTTTATTTAAACTATTTATATAAATAAAATAATAAATTTTCTAAAAGCTATTTTTTGGTATTTGAATTTATATATTATTGCATTGAAATTATGTTTTGGAAAAAAAAGGAAATTGAATGTATATAAGTAGTAAATAAAATTAATTAATTAATTAAGAAACAAATATGTATGTATATATAAAAAATCGACATGCATCATAAAATTATAATAATAAATATAAAATATAGAAAAAAAAATTAAAAATTCTGGAATTTGATGAAATATTGAATGAATTATTTTGAATTTGAGTTTGGTGAATGAGATTGAAAATGCGAGACTTAGAATTTTATCACAGTACTGTGTAAAATTTAGAGAAATGGTACTTAAGTAGAACGGATCAAGAATCCCAGAATTATATATGTATATAAAAAAAACAGTATAAAAAATAAATAAATAACTTATCGCAAATGTTGCGTGCGGTGATATTATTATTAATTTAAACAAATAGTGTTGAGTTGATTTAATAATTTTTCTTTCTCTCTGTATACAGTAGGAAAACTGTTTGTGGTAAAGCCCCTAAATTAATGGTGTTTTATAAATTCCAACCTTTTATTTTGTTGTTCACTAAAAGACATAATTACATAGAAATGAAAAACACAATAAAATATGTTTAAACTAAACTCT